>JAXQQM020069890.1:0-11164 GCA_034641835.2 Pinus albicaulis
GATCCAGGTGGATATTGGTAGTCACCCGCCTATTCCACTTGGGGCTCCACCATTGTCTATTTCAGTTTTTCAGTTTCGGCACAGTTTACTATTTTTAGCAGTTTTTCGGGTCCTAAACTTCCGGAGCCGTTTTGAGGCCCTAAACGACGTTTTTTGGGAAAACGGAGGGCAACATGGGTCCATGGACCGATGTTGCCCATTCCAAAATTGTAGTCCTCGGATAGATCTTTCTAACGAGGTATGGTACGCGTCAAACGGAGATCGTATGCCAAAGTTACGCCCCTGGGAAGTTGAAACACCAATTTACCCAAACGGGGCCCATAGTTTTGGCGCTTCATCTCCTAGGGTTAGGGTTTTGGCTGTTTAGGATTTCACATTGTTTCTAAATGATAAATAGGCCCTCGAGCCTCATTGTAACTCAGTTCAGAGGCCTGTAGCCACCACATCTCTTCTCATAGATAGCTACCAGTGCCCTAGCTAGTTTTATTTCCATTCTGTCTGTAAGCAAATTTCAGTTCTTTGATATTAATGAAATGAAGTGTTATTTCCGCTGCATCTCTGTATTTATGGTTATGTGTTTATTCTGTTGCGTTCCTGCATAAATCCGGATCAGTGGTATCAGAGCGGTCTGCCTTTTCTCGATCCTTCTTTGCATGTCCCCAACGAGGTCGGGGTATAAGGAGTTAGGGCTCGATCTGGTGGAACCTTTGCAAGATCAGCCTCGCAAACCTCGACGGACGCCCATGGGGGACGAAAAGAAAGATGAGGGAGCAGGAGATCCTATCAAAATATTGCTCTAGGAGGCCCTCGAAAGACAAAGGAACGTGATGATGGATAACTTTGCTCAGATCCTTCAACGGCTACCCACCGGCGGCGCATCTGCATCCAGCAGCCACTCTGGAGGCGCGACTCCTTTTAAGGTACAAGTAAATTTTGACAATCCCATATTTGAGGGTCAAATAGACGCAGATTCCGTAGATAGATGGTTGAATCTGTTAGAAGGATATTTCTGGGTTCATGACTTTTCAGACCGGGAGAAGATTATTTTTGCACTCCTCAAAGCTACCCCCCATGTTAAGGACTGGTGGGAAACCTACTGTGAGAACAAGGACCAGACAGAACCCTCTCTGTTCTCGGCCGTACCAACTTGGAAGTCTTTCCGAGACGCCGTCAAGGAACAATACTATCCCGTGGGGAGCTATGAGGACAAGTACATACAATGGACCACGCTGCGACAACAAAGGGATCAAGATGTGCATGAGCTGACGAATATGTTCCATACCCTGCGCACAAAGTTGGGTATCAAAGATTCAGAGAAACATTTGGTGCTAAAGTATCGCAGTTGTCTGCACAGATACATTCAGGAGGAAATGGAGTTCCTCGACATCTCCTCGCTTGGTACGGCATACAGGTATGCTGCCAAGATTGAGCAGAAATTCAAACAGAAGAAGCGAGACTTTGGATCTACGAATCAAAAGCAAGGAAAAGGTGCTTCCAAACCGCAGAACAAAGGACAGAGCATGGCGGCTAAAGACAACCCGTCAAAGCCACAAGAAAAGAACAACACCGTAAAGCAAAAGAAGGACACGGGAAAGTGGTGTGAGTTCCATAAGAGCTCCACTCACAACACAAGTGAGTGTCGGGCCAAGCAGTCGCTAGTGGCCGAGATGAGGGCTTCTGAGTCAGATGCATGCTCTGACTCCGAATCAGAACCTGAAAAGGCGAATGAAAAAGGGAAACAGATTATTGATGCGGAGCCCAATGCCACTGTTGCCACTGCAAAGATCCAAAAGGAGGAACCAGAAGATCCAGAGGAGGAGGAACGTCTCTTCCACTCCCAGATGTGGGTAAAGGGCTCCCCGGTACGGTTCATTGTCGACAATGGGAGCCAAAAGAACCTCATTTCAGCAGACGCCGTGAAGCGGTTGGGCTTGCCGAACACAGCTCACCCACATCCATACACCATCGGGTGGCTTCACCAAGGACGAGATCTCCGCGTCAGCCGGCAGTGTCGCCTTCCCTATAGCATCAAGCCCTTCACGGATGAGGTACTGTGTGACGTTGCTCCTATTGATGTTTCTGATGTATTATTAGGACAACCATACTTGTGGAAGCGTCATGCTGTGTATGAGTCTCGGCCTCGTGCTGTTATTGTTACTTTGGGAAATACGCAGGGACACGAGGTACCTCAATCTTTGCTATCTCTTTGGATGGCTTGCACAAAACAATGCAGTGAAAGCTCATTCCCAAACAGGAAATTCGTTTCTGATGATCAAACGGGGGCAAGAAGAAGCTGTGCCACGGCCTCCGAACGGACTCTCACTTTACCAACAACAACAAATGGATAAGGTTGTCAGAGATTTTACGGGGTTTATATTCACCTACACCTCACCCACAGGGGTTCCTCTGCACTGTCAGGTCAAGCACCCGATTGATCTGACCCCAGGTGCGCCACTACCCAATGGACCGATCTATCGACGCTCTGTTCTGGAAGATGATGAAATCAAGAGGCAGATTCAGGAGCTGTTGCAGAAAGGTCACATCAGACCAAGTTCATCGCCCTGTGGGAGCCCGATCGTGTTGGTACAGAAGAAGGATGGGACGTGGAGACTATGTATTGACTATCGGGCGCTGAACAAGATCACTGTCCGGAATAGGTACCCAATCCCACGGATTGATGACCTTCTGGACCAACTCAAAGGTGAAAAATATTTCAGCAAGATCGAACTGAAGTCTGGGTATCACCAGGTACCAATTGAACCCTCCGATGTGTGGAAGACTGCCTTGAAAGCCAAGGAAGGCCTTTTCGAATGGCTGGTCATGCCTTTCGAGTTGACGAATGCTCCCGCCACCTTCATGAGGATGATGGATGACATCTTGCGGCCATTCACCAACTCATTTGTAGTGGTGTACTTGGATGACATTCTGATCTTCAGCGAGACTTGGGAAGAGCACCTTCACCACATCCGACAAGTCCTCCAAACACTGCGGCAACACAAGTTGTGTGCCAATTTGGAGAAGTGCACTTTTGGCATGACCGAGGTTCAATATCTGGGATACATTATTGATGAAAGGGGGGTGCATGTGGATCCGGCCAAGATCCAAGTCATTCGGGATTGGCCAGCCCCAACCACTATAACAGAGCTTCGCAGCTTTCTGGGTCTTGCTAATTTCTATCGAAGGTTCGTGTTGGGATTCTCTCATATCACTTGGCCCTTGAGTCAAGTCACCAAGGGAGGAGCGAGAGAAAAAAATTTTTGGTCGGAACCTCAACAGAAGGCGTTCACAGAACTGAAAAACCGCCTCTATTCTGCCCCAGTGCTCACTTTACCAGACTTGCAACAGCCATTTGAGATCGAGACAGATGCCTCTAACTATGCTATTGGGGCAGTTCTTACTCAACAGGGACATCCAGTGGCATTTCACAGTGAGACATTGTCTGACACAGTTCGCAAGTACCCCACATATGACAAAGAAATGTACTCCATTGTGCAAGCTTATCGACAATGGAAGCATTACATTTTGGGGAGGGAAACAATCATCCACACAGACCACAGGCCCCTGCAGTTCATACAGACACAAGGGAAGTTGCAGAATGATCGCCATCAGAAGTGGTCTACATATCTGCAACAGTTTCATTTGAACATCAAGTATAAGAAAGGTAGCACCAATCATGTTGCAGACTGCCTCAGCCGACCACCGATCGTGGCGCTCACCACTGTGCTCAACTCTTGTGGGCACGAGACTTCTGATTGGCCGCTTCTCTATGAGAGTGACCCAGAATTCGGCCAAACTTACAAGGCACTCTTGGGGGGTACGCAAGTTCCAAAATTTCACCTCCAAGATGCACTTTTATGTCACATGGGACACCTTTGTGTTCCTTCAAGCGAGCGTGCCAAGATGATATGGGAAGCACACTACAGTCGAGTCGCTGGGCATTTCGGGGTTGAGAAAACAGTAGCAATACTACAGAAGTATTTCTATTGGCCGAACCTTCGAAAGGATGTCGAGAAGCACATCAGATCCTGCGCTGCTTGTGCCATTGCCAAACCGACCATCAAGAAGCAAGGCCTATATACTCCACTACCTACCCCTAGTCGACCTTGGGAATCCATCTCCATGGATTACATGTCGGACCTGCCTTCTACTAAGCAGGGAAATGACTGTGTTTTTGTGGTCGTCGACAGATTCTCGAAGATGGCCATTATGGCGGCCTGCAAGAAGAATATCACAGCAGAAGCCACTGCTAAACTCTTCTTTGAGCGAGTGTGGGTGCACTTTGGGATCCCACAGTCTATCATATCAGATCGGGATAGCAGGTTCCTCAGCACATTTTGGTCCAGCCTCTGGTCGATGTTGGATACCAAGCTCACCAGGTCCACAGCTTTCCATCCCCAAACAGATGGCCAGACAGAGGTCGTCAACAGAATGATTGTACACATTCTGCGCATGTACAATTCAAAGCATCCACGCACATGGGACGAGAGCCTCCCTTATGTGCAACATAGTTATAACCAGGCTCTCCACAGTTCAATTGGCCATAGCCCCTTTCAGGTGGGCTTGGGATTCCAGCCACTATGTCCCATTGACGTAGCCATGCCATTCTTGGCTATCGGGCCAATTCGCTCATGTCCGATGCGGAAGTTGACAAAACCGTGCTTCGCCAGCGCATTCAACACATCATAACGGGTTCATGATATATTGGAATGACCAATGCCAGAGTGCAGAAACGCCATGATCGACACGGTGCCACACCACTTCCCGGTGGGTGACGAAGTGTGATGGCTACATTTGCGAAGAGAGCGCCTCCTTGGACCCCCTTGCCAAGCTTCTTAGCTTCGATACGGGCCGTACACCATCACCAAGGCTGTAGGGAACAATGCATTCGAGCTTAGTATTCCACCATTCCTTGGTCTGCACCCAGTCTTCAATGTGGATCGCCTTCGTCCTTACTTCCACCTCTACTGGACACCTCGGACATTGCAGAACAACTCACACCAACAGAGTTAAACCCAGACTGCATGGAACAGGCCACCACAGATTGTATCATGGACATGCAAATCAAGAACACTCGTCAACAGCAGATCCAACTGTATCGGGTTGTCAAAGCTGGCCAACTCCTGCACCAAGGAAAGTGGTTCACCGGGGACCAAGTTCAGCAGAAATTTCCTCATCTCATGGAGGAACTTAACGCAATGAGGACCATTGCTTCCTAAGGGGGGAGGAATGATCCAGGTGGATATTGGTGGTCACCCGCCTATTCCACTTGGGGCTCCACCATTGTCTATTTCAGTTTTTCAGTTTCGGCACAGTTTACTATTTTTAGCAGTTTTTCGGGTCCTAAACTTCCGGAGCTGTTTTGAGGCCCTAAACGACGTTTTTGGGAAAATGGAGGGCAACATGGGTCCATGGACCGATGTTGCCCGTTCCAAATTTGTAGTCCTCGGATAGATCTTTCTAACGAGGTATGGTACGCGTCAAACGGAGATCGTATGCCAAAGTTACGTCCCTGGGAAGTTGAAACACCAATTTACCCAAACGGGGCCCATAGTTTTGGCGCTTCATCTCCTAGGGTTAGGTTTTTGGGATGTTGAGGGCTCTCCATTGTTTCTCAATAATAAATAGGCCCTAGAGCCTCATTGTAACTCAGTTCAGAGGTCTGTAGCCACCACATCTTTTCTCAGAGATTCGCTACCAGCACCCTAGCTATTTTATTTCCATTATGTCTGTAAGCATCTTTCTGTTATTTGATATTAATGAAATGAAGTGTTATTTCCGCTGCATCTCTGTATTTATGGTTATGTGTTTATTCTGTTGCGTTCCTGCATAAATCCGGATCAGTGGTATCGGAGCGGTCTGCTTTTTCTTGATCCTTCTTTGCATGTCCCCAACGAGGTCGGGGTATAAGGAGCTAGGGCTTGATCTGGTGGAACCTTTGCAAGATCAGCCTCGCAAACCTCGACGGACACCCATGGGGAAGAAAAGAAAGATGAGGGAGCAGGAGATCCTATCAAAATATTGCTCGAGGAGGCCCTCGAAAAACAAAGGAACGCGATGATGGATAACTTTGCTCAGATCCTTCAACGGCTGCCCACCGGCGGCGCATCTGCATCCAGTAGCCACTCTGGAGTTGCGACTCCCTTTAAGGTACAAGTAAATTTTGAAATTCCCATATTTGAGGGTCAAATAGACGCAGATGCCGTAGATAGATGGTTGAATCTATTAGAAGGATATTTCTCTGTTCATGACTTTTCAGACCGGGAGAAGATTATTTTGCACTCCTCAAAGCTACCCCCCATGTTAAGGACTGGTGGGAAACCTACTGTGAGAACAAGGACCAGACAGAACCCTCTCTGTTCTCGGCTGTACCAACTTGGAATTCTTTTCGAGACGCCGTCAAGGAACAGTACTATCCCGTGGGGAGCTATGAGGACAAGTACATACAATGGACCACGCTGCGACAACAAAGGGATCAAGATGTGCACGAGCTGACGAATCTGTTCCATACCCTGCGCACAAAGTTGGGTATCAAAGATTCAGAGAAACATTTGGTGCTAAAGTATCGCAGCTGTCTGCACAGATACATTCGGGAGGAAATGGAGTTCCTCGACATCTCCTCGCTTGGTACGGCATACCGGTATGCTGCCAAGATTGAGCAGAAATTCAAACAGAAGAAGCGAGACTTTGGATCTGCGAATCAAAAGCAAGGAAAAGGTGCTTCCAAACCGCAGAACAAAGGATAGAGCCAAGGCATGGCGGCTAAAGACAACCCGTCAAAGCCACAAGAAAATAACAACACCGTAAAGCCAAAGAAGGACACGGGAAAGTGGTGTGAGTTCCATAAGAGCTCCACTCACAACACAAGTGAGTGTCGGGCCAAGCAATCGCTAGTGGCCGAGATGAGGGCTTCTGAGTCAGATGCATGCTCCGAATCTGAATCAGAACCTGAAAAGGGGAATGAAAAAGGGAAACAGATTATTGATGCGGAGCCCAACGCCACTGTTGCCACTACAAAGGTCCAGAAGGAGGAACCGGAAGATCCAGAGGAGGAGGAACCTCTCTTCCACTCCTAGATGTGGGTAAAGGGCTCCCCTGTACAGTTCATTGTCGACAATGGGAGCCAAAAGAACCTCATTTCAGCAGACGCCGTGAAGCGGTTGGGCTTGCCGACCACAGCTCACCCACATCCATACACCATCGGGTGGCTTCACCAAGGACGAGATCTCCGCGTCAGCCAGCAGTGCCGCCTTCCCTATAGCATCAAGCCCTTCGCAGATGAGGTATTATGTGACGTTGCTCCTATTGATGTTTCTGATGTATTATTAGGACAACCATACTTGTGGAAGCGTCATGCTGTGTATGAGTCTCGACCTCGTGCTGTTATTATTACTTTGGGAAATAAGTTGTACGTGATACCTAAGGTACCACCTCCTGCCGCTATCTCTTTGGTTACTGCAAAACAATGTAGTAAGCTCATTTCCCAAACCAGGAAATTCGTTTTCCTGATGATCCGCCCCCAGGGCAAGAAGAAGACTGTGGCCACGACCTCCAGACAGGGCTCCTCTGCACAGCAACAACAAATGGATAAGGTTGTGGAGGAGTACGGGGACATATTCACCTCACCCACAGGGGTTCCTCTGCACTGTCAGGTCAAGCACCCGATTGATCTGACCCCCGGTGCGCCGCTACCTAATGGACCGATCTATCGGCGCTCTATTCTAGAGAATGATGAAATCAAGAGGCAGATTCAGGAGCTGTTGCAGAAAGGTCACATCAGACCAAGTTCATCGCCCTGTGGGAGCCCGATCGTGTTAGTACAGAAGAAGGATGGGACGTGGAGACTCTGTATTGACTATCGGGCGCTGAACAAGATCACTGTCCGGAATAGGTACCCAATCCCACGGATTGATGACCTTTTGGACCAACTCAAAGGTGCAAAATATTTCAGCAAGATCGACCTGAAGTCTGGGTATCACCAGGTACCAATTGAACCCTCCGATGTGTGGAAGACTGCCTTCAAAGCCAAGGAAGGCCTTTTCGAATGGCTGGTCATGCCTTTCGGGTTGACGAATGCTCCAGCCACCTTCATGAGGATGATGGATGACATCTTGCGGCCATTCACCAACTCATTTGTAGTGGTGTACTTGGATGATATTCTGATCTTCAGCCAGACTTGGGAAGAGCACCTTCACCACATCCAACAAGTCCTCCAAACACTACGGCAACACAAGTTGTGTGCCAATTTGGAGAAGTGCACTTTTGGCATGACCCAAGTTCAATATCTGGGATACATTATTGATGAAAGGGGGTTGCATGTGGATCCAGCCAAGATCCAAGTCATTCGGGATTGGCCAGCCCCAACCACTATAACAGAGCTTCGCAGCTTTCTGGGTCTTGCTAATTTCTACCGGAGGTTCGTGTTGGGATTCTCTCATATCACTTGGCCCTTGAATCAAGTCACCAAGGGAGGAGCGAGAGCAAAAAAAATTTAATTCGAACCTCCAACGACGTTCACGGGCGAAAAACCGCCTCATTACAGAATTACTCACTTTACAGAGACCTGACCATTTGAGATCGAGACGGATGCCTCGGACTATGCTATGCTATTGGGGCGTTCTTACTCAACCGAGGACATCCGGTGGCATTTCCGTGAGACATTATCGAGCACGGTGATTCGCAAGTACCCCACATATGACAAAGGAAATGTACTCATTGTGCAAGCCTGTCGACAATGGAAGCATTACATTTTGGGGAAGGAAACAATCATCCACACAGACCACCGGCCCCTGCAGTTCATACAGACACAAGGGAAGTTGCGGAATGATCGCCATCAGAAGTGGTCCACATATCTGCAACAGTTTCATTTGAACATCAAGTACAAGAAGGGTAGCACCAATAATGTTGCAGACTGCCTCAGCCGACCACCGATCGTGGCGCTCACCACTGTGCTCAACGCTTGTGGGCACGAGACTTCTGATTGGCCGCTTCTCTATGAGAGTGACCCAGAATTCGGCCACACTTACAAGGCACTCTTGGGGGGCACGCAAGTTCCAAATTTTCACCTCCAAGATGCACTTTTATGTCACCTGGGACACCTTTGTGTTCCTTCAAGCGAGCGTGCTAAGATGATATGGGAAGCACACTACAGTCGAGTCGCTGGGCATTTCGGGGTCGAGAAAACAGTAGCGATCCTGCAGAAGTATTTCTATTGGCCGAACCTTCGAAAGGATGTCGAGAAGCACATCAGATCCTGCACTGCTTGTGCCATTGCCAAACCGACCATCAAGAAGCAAGGCCTATATACTCCTCTACCTACCCCTAGTCGACCTTAGGAATCCATCTCCATGGATTACATGTCGGGCCTGCCTTCTACTAAGCAGGGAAATGACTGTGTTTTTGTGGTCGTCGACAGATTCTCGAAGATGGCCATTATGGCGGCCTGCAAGAAGAATATCACAGCGGAAGCCACTGCTAAACTCTTCTTTGAACGAGTGTGGGTGCACTTTGGGATCCCACAGTCTATCATATCAGATCGGGATAGCAGGTTCCTCAGCACATTTTGGTCCAGCCTCTAGTCGATGTTGGATACCAAGCTCACCAAGTCCACAGCTTTCCATCCCCAAACAGATGGCCAGACAGAGGTCGTCAACAGAATGATTGTACACATTCTGCGCATGTACAATTCAAAGCATCCACGCACATGGGACGAGAGCCTCCCTTATGTACAACATAGTTATAATCGGGCTCTCCACAGTTTAATCGGCCATAGCCCCTTTCAGGTGGGCTTGGGATTCCAGCCACTATGTCCCATTGACGTAGCCATGCCATTTGCAGCTGCTCAGGCCAATTCAGCTCATGTCCAGTCTGAAGTTGACAAAGCGAGTAGCTTCATCGAGCGCATTCAACACATCCGCCAACAGGTTCATGATATATTGGACAGAGCCAATGCCAAGTACAAGCAACGCCATGATCAACACCGGGTGCCACACAACTTCCGGGTGGGTGACAAAGTATGGCTACATTTGCAGAAGGAGCGCCTCACTGGACCCCACCGCAAGCTTCGCCCGCTCCGATACGGGCCGTACACCATCACCAAGGCTGTAGGGAACAATGCATTCGAGCTCAGTATTCCACCATTCCTTGGTCTGCACCCGGTCTTCAATGTGGATCACCTTCGTCCTTACTTCCCACCTCTACTGGACACCTTGAACATTGCAGAACAACTCACACCAACTGAGTTAAATCCAGACTGCATGGAACGGAATACCCACCGGTGCATCATGGACATGCAAATCGAAAAGAACACTCGCCGACGGAAGATCAACTATATCGAGTTGTCAGGCGGCCAACTCCTGCCTCCAAGGAAAGTGGTTCACGGGGACCTTCAGCGGCAGTTTCCTCATCTCATGGAGGAACTTAACGCAATGGGGACCATTGCTTCCTGAGGAGGAATGATCCGGGTGGATATTGGTGGTCACCACTTCATTCCATTTAGGGCTCCACCATTGTCTATTTCGTTTTTCGATTTCGGCACAGTTTACTATTTTTAGAGTTTTCGGGTCCTAAACTTGGATCGTTTGAGGCCCTAAACGCGTTTTTTTGGAACGGAGGGCAACATGGGTCCATGGACACGATGTTGCCCGTTCCAAATTTATATAGTCCTCGAGATAGATCTTTCTAACGAGGTATGAGTACGCGTCAAACGGAATCGTATGCCCAAAGTTACGCCACAGGAAGTTGAAACACCAATTTACCCAAAACGGGGCCCATAGTTTTGGCGCTTCATCTCCTAGGGTTAGGTTTTTGGGATGTTGAGGGTTCTCCATTGTTTCTCAATAATAAATAGGCCCTCGAGCCTCATTGTAACTCAGTTCAGAGGCCTGTAGCCACCACATCTCTTCTCAGAGATAACTACTAGCGCCCTAGCTAGTTTTATTTCCATTCTGTGTGTAAGCAAATTTCAGTTCTCTGATATTAATGAAATGAAGTGTATTTTCATTTTGTCTACGTATTTATGTTTATATGTTTGATACATTAGTTTTACGCATAAATGGGATCATAACATCTACCTTCCTAGATTGTAAATGAAATTCAGAGCAAGGAAGATGATACACTGTATCGATGTTATGTTAGCCGTCTTAGTCGAAGGTTCTTGATGTCATGT
>JAXQQM020065069.1:0-63044 GCA_034641835.2 Pinus albicaulis
TGAGAGAATCATCATCATCATTGGTGTCAGTCTGTCAGTCGCTCTACTATTTCTCTCATGCCTTAGTTGAGGTTCCCTTAACCTCACCTGTGACATACCTCCTTCTGTCGACATCAACTCATTCATTCCAGAATACAGGTCTAGAGGGCAGTGTAACTTGGTTCCAGCTTCCACTTTTGTTCGGTACATTGGATCAGGCAAAGGGACTCCTTATTTCCGTTTGACTTGATTGCTTCTTAGCTCTATCTCTTTTCAACATGATCGAGATCCGTATACCTGATGGTTCAGTGATGTAGCAGTTGACATCGATGATTCCCTGGAGTGTGTGAGATGTCTCGGTCCTCATGAGGGGGTGGCCCTACAGGTATCCCCCCACACATTTGGATGACATATTCATTACAGCCTTCGATGTAGCTCCATACATTTGATGATGTTGGCCTCAACTGCTTGCAACACATTTTTGTTTGCATGTATCATTCAGATTTTAGAGCCCTTTCCTGTTTTCAGGGGCATCTGAGTTGTATTTATATCTCATGTACTTAGAAATTATTGTACAAAGTCCTGACTGTTATCCCAGGCACAATATGTATGTGGGATTAATTATTGTGTTATTTATATGGCTCATGTTTAGGCCAGCATATACTTTATCATTGCATTCTTTGGTTTTCTGAGTGCCTTATTGTTTGTACTATTGCCTCATCGGGCATAGGTATGCCTCCCCCGACAACTATAGTAGGTACTCACTCATCAAAAAGACTTGTCGCACCTGCAAGTTGCCTCCTCAGGATCTAGTTCTTTCAGCACTTTGGTTTACCTTATACTTCTCTGTCTTCGACTTCCCCTTTGATGTCTAGTGATTGAGTTCTTACAACATACTTCAGTCATACAATTAGCTCTTAACACTCGCATGCTGGGGGGACAATCTGTTACACCATTTTTTGGTCATCTAACCTATTATCATTATATGGACCCAAGTACATCATGTTATACCAATTTTACTCCAAGTAAAATTTCTTTCACTACGAAAATAACTTATTAAATCACCTTTATTAAGTTTTTTGTGGTCTAAACAGGAAACCCCATAAGGAAATATTAAATAAATATATATTTGTTTGATTTTCCTCAAGAAATAATTAGTTAAATAGTAGTTTAATTAATATTCCTGGTTATATTTAACCCAAAACAAATAAATTAATTAGATAAATCATTATTTATAATATTATTTTCTAAATAATAATTGTTTAAATCTTATTTAAATAATATTCTTTGTTAAATATCACTAGTTCACCCTTAAATAATTAAATAAATCATTATTTATTTGATTATTACTCAACCATATCCTTAAAATGATAAATAAATCATTTATTTATTTATTATTACTTAATCACATCCTTAAAATGATAAATAAATCATTTATTTATTTATTATTTACAAATAAGGGGATTTGACTCAAGTCGAATTCCTTTTCCCTCCAACAAATAGAATAAACTATTCCATAAAATTTGGATTTAGATTTGGTTAATAATATTTTAATTGTGCACCAATCTCTAGACTAACTCAATATTTTGTTATAAATAGAAGGGTTTTCCCATTCTTTGTCACCTTTTGTTGCCTAAAGATCACTCTAGATCTCAACTCTTGGTTTGGCTATTGATCCATTATCATAGCCATATTTTTCCATTTTTGTCTTGGTTTTCTACACTGTCAAGAGAGAGGAATTCTAAATCTGAAGTGCTGAGGACTTACAAGAACCCATCCCATCGAGGAGAAAAGGGAACACCCTCTTGTCTTTTCCTCACAGGTGCCCATTAATAAAAATTTCGCTGGATATATTCTTGTCTTGTCTATTGGATATATGGAGTAAATCTTATTTTTCTATTGTTTAATGTATTCTAATGCATAGATCTAGATTTTTGCAACATTTTTCTTGATCATATAAATGAAAATATGAAGATATTAGCAGTCATTTATGTTGTTAGGGTTGTTTGTTATGTGCAGCTAAAGTGGTTTTTTTTCATACACCTCGAATCAAGATTCATACTAACAATTCCCACAAGAGACTTGGCCCTACTGCTAGATTCATTAGGAAGGGCTAGAGTGCTAATCACATTTGAGAAGAAGGAAGAAGTCAAAAAAGTCAAACTAACTCCACCAATAGAAAAAAATTGTCAACGTATTGCAGACCATATCAATTTCATATAATATGAAACTATCCCCATTGTGACCTACTCAACCTCTTTTTTTGATATCTCTGAGCTCCCTAGTAACAAACAATCCAACTATGCATACCACAGTAGCAACTATGGATGTGAAAATTTGCATCTAAAGAACTACTGCAAAGGTCTCCTTCTTTATAACCCTATCGAATAAAAGTTGAATCAATGGAAGAAGCATCCCATAGATTGCAGAAGTTGAAATAGTGAAAATGAATCCTACTATGTACTTGGAAGTATTCACTCCCTTAGGCCTGTAACCATCTGAATGAACCACAAGCATAATTGCACCCAAAATCAGCAAAACCAGAGAATTCAAGATATATGGAGTAATTTTCTACCTATTCAATATCAATGCAAATACAACATTGAAGGCTAGTTCGCTTGAATAGAGAAGTGAATAGGTTAAAACATGCCTATATGAGATACCCCATGAGTAAATAATATTATCTCCAGCTAGAATCAAGCCCAAACCAACATAAATTAGCACCAATTTGGGTGTGAGTGGGATAATCATAGAGGCTTGTTTTCCTTGATAAAATACCAGTGGTATGAAAAGAATATGGCATCCTACTGATCGTACCAAAGTTGATATCCATATACATTTACCACCATAATCAAAGAAATACATTTTAAGAAGCGAAGCAACATCTTGACCCACAATAAGTGACAAAACGCTAAATATTACAAGCACCCAATGGGTCTTATTTTTTCCTACATATATGTTTCTATTGGGGCCACTTCCTAGATTTTCATCCATGATAAAACCAGGGCCTAAAGTTCCAGTCTCTCAAAGTTAGTCAAATTATACTATAACAGCTTTAGATAGAGAGTTCACTCAAATATAAAATTGATGTGGAAATTTTAACAAACATGCCTTCTTGTACTACATCCCTGATCAAACTAGGGCTTGAAGTTTCAATCTCTGTAAGTCAATCAAATTTTATTACAACAACTTGCAGATAGATAGTTCATTCAAATACAAAATTAGTCTGAAAAATTTAACAGACATACCTTCTTGTACTCTGTTGTGGATTTATAGAATACCACCCATCTGAATATCACCCATTAGCAATGAATTACAATGTGCATAAAGAAAATTACTGAGCTTGTGGATGTATCAACAAGAATTACTAGGCTTGTGGATGTATCACCAATAAAAGGTATACAACACCTCATGTGGTTTTATCTTTAAATAATGCGTCTTCATTTCTAGTTCATAAACATATATAGATTTGTCATTACTTCCAACAACAAGTTCTTGTCCATATGTTGAAAAATTAATGCAGAAAAGCCCAAATGAAAATTTTTCTTCATAGATAGAGACATACAGACCTTCATTAATTTCCTACAAAGATTCACCCAGTCAAACATATTCATAAGGATCTATTACAGTATGAATGTATCTATGATTTCAATGCCTCAAATCACAATTAACTATGAGTTAATAAACGACCAGGTTATGAAAATAAAGAAACAAAAGCATTGCCATTATAAAATACCAGAGGCACTGTACCTTAATTTCATCTTCTTCAACTGAAATATCAGAACCATGTCCACAAAGAATCTGTACTGAAGCTTCAAAAACTGGCTTTTTGTGAAAGAAATTGCTCGCATTCCAAATGTTGTCAACAATATATCCACATACGATAATGAAGCATTTTTCTACAAGGAAAATGTGACAACACTCAAAGCAAAAGTACCTTATTCTTTCATTTTTATTCATATCCTTGTCCCATTTACAACCTGCCTCACTCGTCAAATAATAATTTTTTCTTCTAGTTGTGTTCCCAAGAGATATCGTAGCTATATTTTGTATCAAAGTTTATGAAAAGTGGCCACTAGGTTGCCTTCTTTTCATTTTTCGAGGTGATATGCCATGGAATAAAAAACTTTGCTATGTATTTTCCTTTTCCAAAGCATGAAATAAAAACTTATGGATTCTTTCTTTGGAAAAATAAGATCAATTAAAATTTTCATACCATATCAAATTATTGTCAATCCAAAAGTTGCAAAAAAATAGATAACATTCACATTAAAATACCCCTTGAGCCAGATGTGCAAATTGAAAGGCCCATCAAAAAAATATATATCAGTATATGCAAAAATAAGAAATCAAAGTGCCATTTCAAACTTCAACCTATCAAATTATTTTCAATCCAAAATTTGAAAAAATTAGATACCATTCACCTTAAAATACCCCTTGGATTAGATGCACAAATTGAAAGGCCCATTGAACACACACACACACACACACACACACACAGATATATAAACATATATATATATATATATATATATATATATATATATATATATATATATATATATATATATATATATATATATATATATATAATATATATATATATATATATATATGAATATAGGCAAAAATAAAAAGGAAAAGTTCCATCATCCTTCCATTCTACCAGAAGCACATATCTCCATATAGTTGCAAACAATTTAAAAACCAACTACCATCACCCATCAAAATCCTTTACGAATAGTAATTAATGTTGAATTTGTTTAGGGAAAGGAAATGTGCAAAATATGATTAAGGTCTCAATTTTCAATAATAACCAAGTGAAATTTAACTATTGTAGACCTCATGCATATAGCCAAAATATAAATACTTCCAAAAAGACTCTAATGGCACATTTGAGCTACAAACCCTGATTTATATGTCCAATTTAAAAAATAGGAAATCCAACTACCACAAAAACATTCAAAATAAAATTCACTTCATGTGTTATCCATTTCTCTAGTCTAAATTTGTTGAATTGAGTGAGAAGAAACCATCCTGATTGAACCTAGTTCCATTAGATCCTTGATATCATTTCTAGCAAGCGAACCATTAATCTAAAAATTTAAGGAAAAAATTAACATTAGTGAGAAGAACCACATACATTTCTACAAAATATATTCATGAAATAGGAACCAAATCTTCTTTCTTTTCATTATTAAATGGACCAACTTTAGAAGAACCATAGTAGAAGGCATCCAACATAAGTGTTGGGGTAAGGGATGCCCTTATCTTTAAATTGTATATATGTGTTGAGGCAACGGGTACATATAGTTATATGGGTATGTAATTATATTGTATTTATAGAAGAAATACCAAAATAATGTTTGAATGAAACACAACTACAACAAGTTGAGTGGCCACTGAAAGAAACTTACACCAAAATGTAGGTATCAAAAAATGGTTGAGTTATCTCGAAAATTCACCATTTGAAGTATTGACTAGACCTAAAGCCAACAAGTACAAAATTAACATCAGATTCATACAAACAAATAAACAAAAACACAACCAAAAACTATTTATAAATAATCCAACATATGGAAATACATAAGGAAAGTGAAAGTAGAATGTTTTGAAAATTAACCTTGTTCAAATTTTTCACAAAAATCTAAAAAAACTTTGTAATCACTTTATTCTAATTTGTATGTATCGTTCTTAGCATTGTACGATAAGTTTTTGATTTTTATAACATATTCAAGTTGTACAAAAGCATGATCAGTTAAATCATACTTATAGATGTGTTGCCCATTTATTCTACTATATCAACATAATTGAAGCTCAATTCCTTCTAATCTATCCAAAAGGTCGATGTCATTATGGTAATCAAACACCCTATTACCATCCTTATTCCTTATTCTTTGAACCCTTCCAATGTACCATATTCCACAAGAAACACCTTGTTTTGTACTTCGAGGAACACCTTTTCTTGTAGAACGTTGACTGGGGACAATTGAGTTGTTTTCAAACAACACCCCATAATCTGATCCAATTCCAAAGCCAATTGAAACACCCTTTTGTTCTCGCCTAAATTTTACCCCACTTCTCACTTTTGTCAACCTATCTTTGGATAATGTTGGATTTATATTCAACTGACTAACCAAACATGATTTGAACATATCGCTACCATCAAGATTCACCACTGGTTTTATAGTTTTTCTTACATTTTCATCAATGGAATCTAAAATTTCATCCAACTCATGTCTCCAGTCACTTTTCATTATTTCCAATTCACTTTCATTGTGTACCAATGAATATGAATATTGAAATATAAAGTTGGAAAATCTCTATGGAGAATCATTAGCTACTTCTTGCATAATTTGGAATTTTGGATAATATTTATCCTCTTTCCATGATTTAACCCACCAAGAACATTGAGTGTAATTTTCAGGTTTCATTTCAAGAGTTGATAAAATGTCTTGTGCATCTTTCAATCCAATCTTAAGCTCTTCCGCAATTTTACATCTATGGATATTGAATCATATTGTGACAATATGTCAATGTTTTGTATTGTTTCTTGGTGCAATTTATTCCAAATGTTTTCTTGTTTCTTATGGGATTTATTAAAATGAATCCCTTGGAGGTTTGATTCTTCTTCAAAAACTCTATTAAGGGTTCCAACATCATGAAGAAAGTCAGTGAAATCATATGCCCTCTCCACTCCAAGCATACCACCAAATTTTCTAAAGAATTTCTCACATACATATAACCTTGTCAAGTACAAAACACATGGTAAGTTAGAGTATTGATATCGAAACAATATCATTAACAAAATTACAAAATGGCAAGAAATTATCAGATCTTGATATGCCTCTCTACTGAAGAGATTTATGTTGACATTAGTATGAGATTGTTTTTGTACCCAACATAACCATTATGTGAAGAAATTATGAACTGGTGAATCATTTCACACTATTTCCCAAAGGCTCAAACTATGAGAGATAAATATGTAAATGTAGTTAGCAAAAATCATTAGGTAAGTCTCTGTAGCTAGTGTCTTTTCTAACATTCCACTTGGTGTACTTCTCAACTTTTTCAAACACCTCTAAACATGCCTTGAAAAAATGCGTTGTGTGTAACCAAATTTTTTTTGATCCATCCTCTCTATATAATCACACTTAATCTTTGATCATGCACTTTAAAAGTGTGATAAACCGTTCTGACATGGCTAAAGATTATGTACTTATTTCCTAAAATAATTTATGGTCGACTACTAAACAAAGGATTAAATATATTTTTGATGTTATGGATGTAATATTGGACATGTAATTCTGTTACATTACAACCATTATATAACCCATCTAGCCTCCACCCTTTCCAAGGAATTTGATATCGAATACCTAATGTTGAAGAATAATCCTTTAACATAAGTTGTCTTTTTGTGCTATCCCCATCTAAGGAATGACCAACAATAGCTCCCAAAAATTTTTCTACGTGTTTCTTCAACATAAATTATACCTTTTCCCATTATTGATAAAGAAATTTTTCATTTAATTTATTGCATGTTGGATTAATAATCACAACCAAACGAGAAAGTTTTTCATGTAAAGGGTTTGTAATAATAACACGTGCATAGCTCCCAATAAAATTGTTTTTAAAATAATTTGTTATAATCTAATAGTCTGCATCTCCCTCACCAACTTTCACCAAGAAAATTTGAGTGGAATTGATGTTCTTCTTTCAAACCACAAAACCCCACTAGTGTGTCTCTTTTTTCTAGCCACCTAACATACTTTTTCACAATTGTTTCATCCTCAGCAAGACATATAGGAATTGGTCCATATATACCATGTTTGGCTTTATAAGAAGCATAAATTTTTCTGACTACCTCAAAAATGTACTCGTGCTCCACTGGGATATATTTCAACGACTTTCTAACTTGCCTTAAAGTTGTTGATATTGAAGGACGATCCAAATTCAAGCTACTAAACTTATGTAATCTAGGAGCTCCCCATAACTTGATCATCTCATAAAGGGATTTTGTGGATGTATTATACCTTCTCCCTACTTTTGCATGAATCAAGTTATGAAATATATCCTTGAAAATTTCCCAAACTACATTTTTACCTTGTCATTTTCCTTGCTTATGTGCCTCAGACACATCCTTACAAAACCTAAAGACATCCTTCCTTTCTGGATATTCAAACAACTTTTCCTTCAGAGATATCATTCTAATAGAGAGTGTAGAAACCTTTGTCCTCTCCCACCAAACAACTCGCATTGTTGATCTATGGTTATCATTTGTAACCATGCAACATTCTTCAATTCATTTTAAGTCAAATAGTCCAATCTTCTACATTTTCCTATATCTTGTTCACTTATTTTATTGGTGCACCTTGATTCACGATATAATCGCATCTTAATGTCATTACATTATGGAAACAACTTACAAAATTTACATGTTAATGAATCAAATGGGATTCCTATTTCAGAACCTGTCTGGAAATGAATATTCCTAGATGTACCATCAATACGACATTCAATACCCTCATAACATAGCATGATCTTGGTATGCTTCTCTATGGCCCATAATTTTCCACCCCTTTGATCATCCATTAAGACCTTTGTTTCCAATATCTCCCCATTTATATCAATATAAGGATACAAATACCCCCAACATTGTAGTAACAAGGGAGACAATTGAGCTATAATAAGATGATAACACAATAAAAAACAAAAAAACTAGAAGTAAGATAAATAAAGTAATATACAAATTCATCTTCAAGTTTAGTATAAACTATTAATTAACCACTAATTAACACACATGAAGTAGAAGGATGTGCACTTTTAGAACCCCTATGTAGTACTGATGGTGATGATGGCACTAAGAACCTAGTCAAACATTGTTGGGACTTATCATTGGTAGGATTCTTAGGTCTCCCAACAGTGCCTCTCCTCAACCCAATCTCCTGATGTGAAGCCTCATTTGTAGTAGTAGTAGTGTTATTCTTTGATTTCATGTGTTCATTTAGAGAATTGACAATATTACCACTTTTCGGCACTAAAAAAAACCATTTATTGCATCGAGTACATTCGACTCTCACTTTTTTCATGTCTTTCTAGTTTGCAAGTGTTGCTTCCACCACCTTGAAAAAATTAGTCTCTTGTTTCTTGCTGAAATCATCTAGAAGTTAGATTTCTTTATCGATATGGAATCGATCTCCAACCATCATTTTTTGTTGTACTTTGTTACAAGAATGAATTTCGCTACCACTTGGCATTGAAAGGAATTTTTTATGGGACCCTGTTTTCATATGATGGTTTTTGAAGTTGCACATTTTTCGTGATACGAATGACACATCACCTGTTCCATAATCAATGCCACAAATTTCACAATGGGTCTTTACTTTAGAATCTCCCTTTTATGAATATACTTTGAGAGTAAGTTTCCGATTGAAAAAATCTTCCATTAAACATTTCACTTCTTATTTTTTTCTGAGGATGCCAATACACTAGGATCAAAAATTGTTGCTGGTTCCACTAACAAAGGCATATTTTAAACTATTGGTTCAATGTTTTCAAATATTTCTATTCTTTCCACTACCTTTGAACCCTTTGTTTCCACATCAAATGTTCCTAGTTTCCTCTTGATGTCTAACAATGTTGTATAAACTTTCCATTCCTTATCATGATTTGGATCTAAAGCTAATCCATATTGGATAAAATCAAAAGGTTATTCAACAATTTCATCATCCACAATTTCATCACGAATTTCAGCAAATGTACAACCTTCTCAACACCTGGCTATACCAATCAAAATTTTCTCTTCATCGGTAGCAATTTTATAAGATAACTTCATTTATTTTTATAGATAAATAAATGAAAAATTAAGTAAAATTCCACAAACATATTGGTTTATTATGAAAAAAAGAGCAAGCAAGCAAGGTATTCACTTTCAATTCAAATCTCCAAAAAATATGAATAACTCTTACTATTGTGATGAAACACCTTCATTCAAAATGTACTATCGATGGATTCCTCAAACAGAACTAAAAAAAGAAATAAAATAGAGTACTAAAACAAATCTGAGAGTTGATTTATTGAGTCAAACATTGAAAAAATTGTAAGCGAGCTTAGGCCCTAACTCTGTCTCAATTTTGGCCTTATTTACATCATTTTTTTGTGTCCTAAAGAAGTGAAAAACAAACCCTCATAGATTTTACTGTTTGCTGGTATGAAATGCATTTTATTCAATTTATTTTTTGCTAGTCTCTAGGGCTTGTGAGATATAAATTTACTTTTTAATGTTTTTGGAGCTACCAATAAATAAGGACAATGCTTGATCTCTCATATAAATGATATTGTGTGTGTGAATGGAAGGACTTAGTAATTTACATTGTTTTTTAACAATGTCTTATACTTAGATTGTTGCTAGTCCCATGAGATTCATCACTTTAATATATGTCAAATTTAATGTCATGGATATTCGCTATATAAAATCTCCAAGTCCTAAGTTTTTCACCACAAATTTGGTTCACCATTAAAAATAAGGTTTAGGCATTAAAAGAAAATTTAGACCAAATCTAAGGTACCTTTCCAACAATAAAATATACCTTCATCACTCTAATTCCAAAATAGAACAAATCACTCAATCCCTCCAAATTCAAAGCTATAGGTCTCTCCTATGTTATTTACAAAATGAGATGAGAGAGCTGCACTAGTTGTTGTTGCAATACACTGACTATTGCCTCTAGATCTAGTCACCTCTTAAAGTTTCCATCTCACACTCGTACTAGATCTAACAATGTGGGATTTTTATAATCAAGGTATGTATACCTGGGCTCATTGAGCTTTTTTACTTTTCGAATTCCACTAGATATACTCTCTTCAACCACCAAAAACTTGTGACATGCGTATTTTTCCACTAGTGTGGTTGATTACATTCAAACTCCAGAATGAAATTTTTTGGCTCCATTCAAAAATTGGGCTCATAATAGCTATTTTGTGCAGTATTTTAGGTGGTATTCCCTCAATAAGCCAATAAATAAACTCAACTATGCAATTACATATCTCAAATATGTACTTAAAATTCAAAAATATGTTAATTTCTTCCTGAATATGCAATAAAACTTACATATTTGCAACTTTTGTGCTAGAAAACATAAAATAGTTTCTTCAAGATGAAAAAAAATGACTCCTTTCAAAGTGATTTTTATACTAGTGCCATAATTTTATGGCCACGGAGTATGGAAGAGGGAAATATTGGAGACTTTCAAGACAATCAAATACTAATAATCAAAAAATTCAAAACAATATATTGAAGCAAAGAGAGCTATTAGAAGATAGAATCCTCACAACCACCATGATCAATTTAGTTGGAGAATGATGGTGATTCTTTATTCATTAATTAGATGTGTAACAAGTACACACTTTCTCAATATTTTGAGGATTCAAAGATCAAGAATTGGAATTCATATCTCCTGGTGCCATTCCATGATGCTATCTAAAGAAGTAATGTGGGAGATGCAACCAATATGATATCTTTAATATCGCTTAAAGGTATTAACACTAAATCAAAACAATAGGAATGGGAGAAGGGAAGCATTACATCAGCCGAAGAATTCGCTGGTAAAACAAGGTAGTGTGGGAACCAATGACCTCACATATACCATCCACAGTGAAAACAACCAATTTATTTATTGCAATGTTATGTTATGCAATCATTTTGTATTATTAGATGATAGGTCCAATTTAGACATTAGGTTGCACACTAAGGTTTCCTACGAAGCTTCTATATTGTCATTACTTATCCATACAATAGGGTGGCATACATCCAAACTATTGAGATGATTAACACATACTTTTTAATATTGAAAAATGTTAAGAAACTCACAACAAGAGAGAAAATCCCTTGTCATTACTCATGGGGATTACAAAATGATGCACATACAAGAAAATAAAATAGATGACAATTAAACCAATCTAGGAAATAGGGCACATAGCTAATATTATATGTTTAGGCCACTACTTCCTAGAGAGTAGGCACCATTTTTGGACTTAACGAAGGGAAACCCTTTCCAATCGATCTTAGAAGGATGCCATAACACAAAAAATAAAAATGATACCGGCCAATAGTTTCACAGAAGAATCTAAATTCTGGCACAAGTAGAAAATGAGGGGTATAGGTATACCCAAGAAGTGGGCACTAAAAATTCATAGAAAAAGGGATAAAAATTCAATAAAAATGTGGATGGATTCCTATAAAACCTAGAAGAAAACCCTAGTTATTAGATATCCTCGACAATTTTTAGAGGAAAATACAATACATCACAGACCATGTTATCATCTATAACTTTTTTGGAATGTGGCCCTTAGAGACAACCTTGAAATAGTGGGTCAATACACAAACATTGCCTCATGTAATAGGGACCTCAACTCTAAAAGAAAATATAAATAAATGACTAGAAAATATAAAAATAAAAGTTTAACATCCTCTTCATGAGAGAAACAAGATGCACAAATGTATATCTTCAAAAGATGGCACTGAGAATTTGAGACAACTACAAGGTAATGGGAATCAGATCTTGAGACTTCTTTAGTAGCCTAACCAATCTTTGGAATGCTAGCAAGGTGAAGCTCACCAATTTCATAGCCACTAGATGGTGGATCTCAATCCAATTTCACATGATTCGTAAAAAATACTTTTGCATGTTAGTCAATGTATATCAACATTTCAATCACATAGAGAAGAGAAATTCCTAAACAAAAGGTATGATATCCCTCCTTTTGTGATCATTTGCATTTAATTTTGAAATATTTGTCAAAACACCAAAATAATAAAAAGGCATATATGTTAGAAAATGTAACATTTTTATATACCGAAAAAGAATTTTTGATTTAAATGTTTGTGTATTGACATTATGTGCGGAGATGTGAAGGCGGGTCGAGTCAAGCTTATTCGCGTGCAGAGCATTTCAAGACTTAGGCCGATTGATGCATTCAGAACATTGAACACAGGTCAGGGTCAAGTCATGAAAATATACGTGCAGAACAATTTTCAGAGGCTTAATCATATTCACATGTGGAAGGCCTACCCACATATCGTAAATTGCAACCACAAAGCTTTGGAAGAATGGCACTCACGAACTATGTTACGAATGTCGATATGTGATTTGCGAAAAATTTTACATTGCCCATTACGATTCGTGATTCTCACAACCTCCACTTCATCTCTACCTTTATGGCACATCACAAATCACAAATCTCAGGAATAATGGCACTAAGGAACATGTTATAAAGGTTGAAATGTGAAGTGTGACAAGGGCAAGATGTGATGCAACTCAAAACCATAATTTAATATGCTCAAATAACAGATCGCGCATCAGAAGCTTAGGAGGAATGGCGCTAAGGAATATATTATAAAGGTCAAAATGTGAAGTGCGACAAGGTTTCATATCACCACTTGTGATTTGCGATCAGCCCCACCTCCACTTGCCACGTCATCCCTCCCTTTATCGCATATCGCACGTCGTAATCGCAAAGCTCGGGAGGAATGATGTTAAGGAATATGTTATAAATCCAAAAATGTTATAAGGGGCATTTTCGATGTATCTTCTGAGTTAAATTGCTAAGGATTTAAAATCTAGAAGTAAGGACCTTTCCTTTGAGAAATCACATTGGAGATAAGGGGAGGCTTATCACGGAGATACAAGGAAAGACGAAATGAGATGGAAAGGCCTACACGATACCATTCAAAGGTTAATTCAAATTTATTTAAAGTCTAGGATTATTTGTAGTTGTGTTTTTTAGGAAGAAATGCAAACGTAGGAAGTAGACCTGGGTAACACTTGACCCCTTGCCGAACAACTTTGTATGCGGTGGCGCCTTGTAAATAAATAGAAGAATGAACGTTGCGGGAACAAGAAGAAGAGGTAGATTCGGGTAGAAGGGGACATGATAACATTGTTTGAAATGTAGAGGCATAGCCAGATTCAGGAAAAAGGAGCATACAATGTGTTATGAAACCAACTCCAAAAATAGAAGAAAAAAGGGATCAACGCCTTAGAAATCAGCCACTTCGAGGGGGAAACCTCCAATACATTACATAAATGAACAATTATTGGATAACACAAATAACCAAAACCTCCTTCTGTATATGGGAGTCCATGGGGCCACAATATAATCCTATTCGACATAACAATAATAATGTAAGGGCACAATAATAACAATATTGGGGTTATAGGGGTACAACAATAACAATAAGGGGGCTACACTAATAAAAATAAGGGACTAAACTATTAATATAGGGACCTAACATGCCACTTTCCTTCAAAAAAGTGTTGTCCTCAACACTTGAGTAGCTCTGGGTGCTTCTATATAAAATTATCATCCTCCCATGTAGAATATTCAGTGGGTAAGTTCTTCCACTTGATGAGATATTCTGAAATTGATCGATTTCATAGCTGTCAAGTTCTTTTTTCCTTGACCGCTTCAGGTTCCAATATGATTTTTCCTTCCTCATCAAGTTCTAGCAATATTGTTTTAACTGGAATATTTTCACCTATAACCTTCTTTTAGCATAAAACATGGAAAACTGGATGCACTCGCGAAGAAGCAAGAAGATCCAATTTGTATGCCATAGTACCAATCTTTTGAAACACCTTGTAAGGACGATAATACTTTGGCAATAATTTATTATCCTTCTTAGCTTCCTTGAGGGACATTTGTTTGTATGGATGTAGCCGTAAAAATACCCAGTCTCCTACATCAAAACTTCTCTCGCGACGATGTTGATCTGCCTGTTGTTTCATTTGATTTTGTGCCAAATTTAGGTTATCCTTTAAGAGTTGGAGAACTTCTTGTTGATGCTCGATGTGATCTTCCACTGCTTGAACCTTAGAATTTTCTCTTAAAGATGATGTGATGGATGGTAAATGGTATCCATAAAGTTCCATAAATGGGGTAATTTTTGTTGCATTATGGAAGGAAGTGTTATACCACCATTCAGCGAGAGGTAACCACTTGACCCATTATGTTAGTTTATCAGATACAAAACAACAAAGATATCCTTCCGAACATTTATTCACAATCTCAATTTAACCATTGGATTGAGGATGATAATATGAGTTATGAGCTAATTGAGTACCCAAACAAGAAAATAACTCCATCGAAAAATTTCCAGTAAAAATGGGATCTCTGTCGCTCACAATAATCTTTGGGTTTCCATGTAGCTTTTGAATTGTGTCCATAAATGTAGTATCAAGTGTACTTGCTTTAAATGGATGAGATAATGCATACTTGGTAAGTCTGTCAACTACCACCATGATGACACTCTTTCCTTCGGACTTAGGTAAACCATTGATAAAATCCATTGAAATATCCTCCCAACTTTGACTTGGAATGGATAAAGGTTTTAGAAGACCCAGGGTCTTAATTGTCTCAACTTTATTTTTCTCACAAACCAAAAATTCAGCCATAAAATTTTGAATATCAGATTTAAGGCCATCCAAAAAAAATTCTTTCATCACCCTGTGGTAAGTTTTTAAAAATCTTGATTGTCCTCCTAAAGGAGAAGTTTTCAATTCCAAAATAATATTTTGTTCTATTTGGGAATTTTTACAAAGATATAAGCGATCTCTGTACCATAAGGAATAATTTTTCCAACTAAATGTATCAGATGTACTAGGATCTTGCTGCAAATTTTGAATGCGTGTCCACACTTCTTTGCCCTTCTTCATTTCATCCCTTGCTTCAGGTATCCAATATTTTTGGATAATAGAAATGGCACAAAGCAATGCTTCCACCTCTTCATTATTTCTTAAGACTGCATCTGAAAAAACATTTAGCTTCCCTTTTTTGTAGATTATTTCAAAGTCATAACCGAACATCTTTTTGACCCATTTTTCCTACTCTTTTGAAGATAGTCTTTGTTCGAAAAAGTGTTTAAGACTATCATGATCATTTTTTACCTTGAAGTGTCCTCCCATTAGGTATGGTCGCAATTTCTTTAGTGCATGTAGTATTGCTAACATTTAATTCTCATAAATAGCTTTTTGTAAATAATTTCCTTTGATTGGATGACTTTTAAAAGCAATGGGTCTTCCTTCTTGCATTAAAAAAACACCAATTCCATTTACTAAGGCATCACATTCCACAATAAAGGTTTTTGTGAAGTCTGGTGTAGCTAAGACTGGTGCTAGGCACATTGCCTCTTTAAGATGTTCAAAGGCCTTAGTAGCTTCAGGAGTCCATGAAAATACATCTTTCTTCAATAATGTTGTTAGAGGTGTTTTTATTCTCCCATAATTCTTAACAAACTTGTGATAAGACCCTGTTAACCCAAGAAATCATCGAAACTGCTTTATGGTTGTGGGGACTTTCCATTCTTGAATGGCTTTAATTTTGTTAGGGTTCACCTTAACACCCTCGTGAGATACAATATGACCCAGATATTCCACCTCTTGTACTCCAAAGAAACATTTGGATGTTTTTCCATATAATTGTTTCTCTTGCAATAGTTTGAACACCCTTTCAACATGTTGAACATGATCTGTCCAAGAACTTCCAAGACTCGTTGTAGAATAGTATATCATCAAAAAATACTAGCATAATTTTCAAGGAAGGGTTTGAAAAAGAAATTCATCAACCCTTCAAATGTAGAAGGTGCATTGGTAAGGCCAAAAGGCATGACCAAAAATTCATAATGACCCTCATGAGTTCGAAATTTTGTTTTCGGAATATCTTCAGTATTCATTCTAATTTGATGATATCCTGAACGAAGATCCAACTTGGTAAAATAAATTGCTCCATGTAATTCATCCAATAATTCATCAATGATAGGAATGGGAAATTTATCTCTAATAGTGAGCTTATTGAGCACCCTATAATCTAGACACATGTGCCATGATCCATCCTTCTTGTGCACTAATACTATTGGAGCAGAGAAATAACATTGACTCAGTTGAATTATACCAGCCTCTAACATTTCTACAATCATATGTTCAATTTTGATCTTTTGGACATAAGGATATCTGTAAGGCCCGATGTTTGGAAGAACACTTCCTGGAATCAAATGAATATCATGATCATGACGCTAATAGGTGGGGAGTCCTTTGAGAGTAGTCCTTTGAGTTTCAAACACCTTGGAATGATTGTCTGAAATTTTTTGGATATATGGAGAAATAGATTATTTTGATGTTGGAACTTTATTGATCATAATTGTGCAATTATGCCTCGTTTTTATTTCTTTAGAATATTTGTCATGAAATTAGAGCTTATTATATTTCCTTTAGTTTCAAGACTCCCATAACTTGATTTCTTCCTTTCCGAAAAATACGTGTCAGTAATTACGATAAAACATAGCATTATCTGTAATAAGCATGAAGCTCAGTCAAAGTATAAGCTATATCTATATGATACTTTGAAGCTGATTACCTCATAGTAAACATTATGACTCCTTGTAACATGTATGCCTTATAAGTTATAAGCATTGTATAACCAGATCAGGTCCCAGTGTTACTGCTTACATTGCAGTATAAGCTGAGCTGTACAACCCTTGTAACATTTGTAATCAGTGTATATGGATCTTACACAATGACGTAATGTAAACATCAATGTAATCACTTGTATAAAGTAGAGCACATATAAGGTATCTCATGGCATTGATAAGGTATAAGTATATAAGCCATAACAAGGTAAGCTTTATTACTATTATTCCCATAATCAGGAAGTATAAGCTATTAGTGGTATGAGTTATTGGAACACTTCACAGTATAGCTATATCTAATATGACCTATGATATAGAGCTAACAATGTGTAAGCATAAGGTTATAGGTTATGATTGATTAGGTGATTACAGTACTACTTAGCTTCATTGATTGCCTACTTTCTCATATTGGGTCCTGTATTTCACGTATGATATGGACATGGAATAGAGGGAAATGCACAGACAATACTACATACTTCTGTGAAAGCCTCTTGAAAATTAAAAGCTACTGTCCCCAAAGATTGTAACCATTGTGCTCTTAATACAACATCAGTACCTCCCATTGGAATGGAAAGCATTGGACTGTTCAATACATACTCCCCAATGGTTAGCATGATATTATGGTATTTTCCAGAGCAATTTATAGTTCCTCCATTTGCAACCATCACTTGAAATTTTGGTTCTGGGTATAAGAAACAATTCAATTCCTTGCCTACCTTACAATGAATAAATTATGGGTACTACCCGAATCTATCGACACTATTACCTTTTTCTTCCTGATATGTCCTTCTATCTTGAGAGTTTTAGCTGTGGTAATTCCTACCAATGCATCACACGATATGGTCAGACTCATTTTTTCCTCTTCTAGGGTTGGTTCCTCGTGTATATCCTCTTCTTTTTAAGATTCTTATTCATTTTCTTCTTCCTCTTCACAATATACGTAAAATAATTTCTTCTTAGCACACTTATAACCTTTACTGTATTTTCTATCATAACTGTAGCAAAGCCCTTTTGCTCCTTTTTCTTCCATTTTTTGTGGTGTCAGCCTTGTAGGTTTTGGAAGTCTAGGAGTAATAGCACTTCCATCTTTATATATGTGAGTGGTAGGCTTCCTTGTCGCCATAATTTTACATTCAATTTTTCTTGCCAACTTTAATGTCTTTTCCAGTGAATCAAGTTCACAAACGTGAACTTCATGTTGGATGTTATCTTTTAAAGTCCCTAATAAGATAGCAATATTGTCTTCCTCTGGAATATTAGTTACCCTTATATTCAATTTTTGGAAGTCCTCAATGTGCTCCACCTAGAACCCTTTTGTTTGAGATTTATCAATTGGCTAAAGAAAGTGTTGCTTTTTTTATTCTCATAATGTGTTATCAGTTCATTTGTAAAAATTGACCAAGTGACAATATTTTTATGGGATCAAAGCCATATATATGATACAAATGTATTTTGTTCTAAATGTAAAGTCGCAATGCGTACCTTTTGTGTGTTTTGCGCATTATTGAGATCAAAATATTGCTCCATCTCTAGTATCCATATGATGAGATCCTTGCCATCAAACTTCCTCATATCCATCTTTGGAATATGGTGGTTCTTCCATCCAACATTAGAGTTTATGAAATCATGATTAACATTTATTTCATTCTCATCATGAGTTTCCTCTACTATCTTTTTTCCATTAGGAAACATTTCCTGTGTCAACTTTGCCAAACCTTTGATGTCTACTTTTAGATCATTCTTCATGTTTTATAGTTTTTCTTTAATTTTTTCATCGATCTTAGCTTCCATGTAATCCATCTTAAATTCCATGCCAACTTCCAAGACATCCATCTTAGCTTCCAAACCATTCATATTAGCTTCCACGCCCTTCTTCAAACCATCCATCTTAGTTTCCACACCTTTCTTCAAAACTTCCATTTCATTTTTTGTTGTTCATTGCGATAGCGAAATTTGGTGCACTTTCTCTTGTAATTTTGATATCTCAAGTTGCATTTCTTCGTCTTCATGAGTCATAGTAGAGCCTTCTGAAGGCTTAATGGGTGTTGAATTCTTTTTAGGGGGAATTTTAAAATCCAATACTGATATGTATTCTTCAATATGTCCTTGGAATAAATTCAAACTAATTTTTTTTCAAATGAGACTTATGTAATTCGAAAAAAAATACACACCTTTTTCTTTCTTTTGAGGAGCTCAATATTGAAACTGAATTATCTCTATGATTTTAGATCTTTAATATAAAAAATTAGGCCCTTTAGTATCCCTCTGAATTTTCTTTCAAATTCTAGAGGTCTAGCCTGATTTGGATTCTTCAAGACAAAGTTATGCCAAATATTCCACAATGGCCTAATTATGGATTGCTTCAGTAGAGTGACCTTGTACGGTGTGACACATGTCAATGTTTCCTCCTTTGGCTCTCATATTTATAGAGAGGAAACTACAGTCTATTTTCTTGATGCCACGTTTCATAAAATTCCAATCCAATTCTCACAGAGAGAGTTATGACAATTTTCCCACGGTCACCTCTTTGAGATGAAATTCAGGAGCCTGAAAAATCCCTAAATTCCATAGACCATATCACCAAAAATGTTGTGAATAAAGCTCTCAAAATTTTCCACGACGTTCCTCAGGATTGTGGTTTCTCTCTGTGAAATTTTCAGCTTCTGAACCCTCCTGGAAAATAGTTTATAGAAAAAATACCACGATGACTTTTTTAGGTTAAATTCAGGAGCCTGAAAAAATCCCTAACCTTCACAAATCATATCTCTTAAAATATTACGAACCAAGATCTTAAATTTTTCCACGACGTTCCTCAATATTTTAGATTCGCTCTTTAAAAATTTTAGTTTCTGAACCATCGTAGAAAAAATGTCCTAGAAAAAATTATACGATGTCCTCTTTGGAGAAGCGAAACCCTAGAATCCAAATCTCTGATACCAAATTTTATGAAACCATCTCCAAAAAGAGAAGAAAAGAGAGATCAACACCTTAGAAACTAGCCACTTTGAGGGGAAAACCTCCAATATATTATATAAATGAACAATTCTTGGATGATACAAATGACCAAAACCTCTTTCTTATAAAGGAGTTCATAGGGCCACAATATAATCGTAGCCGACCTAACAATAATAATGTAAGGGCACAATAATAACAATATTGGGGTTACAAGGGTACAAAAATAGCAATAAGAGGGCTACACTAATAACAATAAGGGACTAAACTAGTAATATAGGGACCTAACATAGTGGCACTATTGGAAACACAACAGCTGGATCAAGTCAGTTAAAGAGGCGTCATTGTAGAATTGTTTGAATACCACATCAGAAACAAAAAAGAGATGACAGTAAGCAGAAAAGACAAATATTGAACTTCGGAAGAAATGCACGGCAAGGATGTCTGATCTGTCAGGGAGACACATCAACACTTTAGGGAGAGGGAGATGCATCAACAACATTCAGATTCAGCAAAAAGAATAATATTTCAAGTTTAATTTGTTTTCTTTGTTTTTTTAGATCGGAGCTATAGTGATGTCCTCAAATGCAATATAATAAGTAGTTTTAATAGTTTAGGTAATCGAAGTAGTTCAAGAAATTCTAGCATTTACGAACTGTTTTGATGTATTTAAGTAAGACAGAAAGAAAGAAAAAAGGGTTCTGAGTTTTAGACCTCTAGAAGACTAAATATTTGGTGCTTACTTTCTGAGGAATTAATGAAAGAAGCATCAAGTTTCCTACAACTTTTGATAGTGATTCATTTTTCCTGTGCCATTTTGTGTCCCTTCTTCTTGGAATTAATTGAAGTAAAGTAGCTGTCGGTCTCTTAATTACATCTGTGAGTAAGAGTTAAATAACATTAATTTGTGCTCTTTCACTCCAACTCCTCTCCCTTCACAAATTATCTCTGGAACTTAAAAGTAATAGATCCTGCGTTTACAATATATTATCTTAATTTTCCTCTCTATCCATAAATTCATTCTGAATTTTAAAGTTGTATATTCTGTGTTACAACATATCACTTTGAGTTTCTTCTACAGTTCTTCTTTTCCATTTGAATATCAGCAGTTAATGGCTTTGTAGAGTCTTTCATTGTACCATATTAATAATATTTTTAAAGAATTAGTTTCCAAATGGATTGAACGAATATCAGCTGACATAATTACTGCTGTGACACATTGTTAAAAAATTTCTTAAGCACTTATTCCTTTCCACAACCAAGGAATTGTCTCTTAAGATACAACATTTTCTGGCACTTTTGCCACAAACGAAGAGACGAAGTTTATTTTCCCTGGGGTTTTCACATTATTTCTTGTGGTTATTTAGTGAGGAGGAAATATTTGGCTTTGTTTTTTATTCTCAGAATTTTGGCTCATAAAAGGGTTCACATGAGGTCATATAACTCACAGCAGAAGTTCCCTTCTTTGTCATACCATAAAATATTTTTTTCTAAAACCATTCGAAAACCCAAAACCCCCTCAACGCCTAGTCCTACATTTTTCGCTTCTAACAATAGTTATAGTAATCCTTTTTTTGAAGATATCTTTAAAGTACTTCCTTTCTTGGAACAAGATTCACCCTCCACACCAACTTATTTTGAAGAACCTAGGTTGGAAGAATACTCATTTGAGTCTCTTTCGTTTACTTTTAATCAAGATAAATAAGCTCCAGTTGTTGATCCCTCTGTCATTGTCCATAAACCCACTCTGATATTAATTTTACCTTCACCTCTGTTCATTCTCGCAGCAGGTTCATCAACTGCATCTAACCAAGGAACATTCAATCAAGGTGCAAAAATGGCAGCACCAACCTTTTTGTTGAAAAAATATGCTCCACATAACCTTCACAACCAATGAATGCAATGCCTCATGAGTATCTTAAATTACTCCCAAGTTTTAGTGGAGAAGATGAAGTAACTGTATAAAAACACTTGCCTGTGTCTTATAATTTTGTTGAACATCTGAATGTAGAACATCTTGATGTTGTAATGAGGATTTTTGTTTAGAATCTATATGGAGAGGCTATAAAGTGGTTTAGGGGATTGCCAAATGATTCTATTATTACATGGGAGCGACTGTAAAATCAATTCACTTAGAGATGGGGTGAAAAAAGGGACCATGGATATTCACTAACAGAATTCAATGTAATCAAAAGAAAAACAAATGAAAATATATCATATTTTATCAAAAGGTTCAATAAATTGTATAGTATTTTTCCTATAGAAATGAAGCCCCCTCCTGTTGGAGCAAAGGTATTTTTCTCTAGGGATTTTGAAGCTGATTTTAGTTTCACACTTAGAAAAAGGAGATCCCCTACTTTAGAGAAGATACAAAGAGATGCTTTAGAAATTGAAGCTAATATGACTGCAGTGGGGAAGGTGAAAGGGAAAAAATCAGTCCAAGAGAAGGAGAAAGCAAAAGAAGAATCATCACAAGATCAAAGAATTGAAGATATGAAAAAGGTGATAAAAATTTTGTGAAATAAGCTAGTTAAGATGGAATTGCAAAGAAAAAACTCCCAAAGACAAGTACAACAAAACCCAGGAGGATTTAACCCTCAATTCAGAAGACAATCCTTGCAATTTTTTAAGAGGGAAAGAAAATATCAAGAACAAGTTCAAGCGCCATTGTATATAGAAGTAGCACCCGAAGAGTTAGAAGAAGATGACCAAAAGGAAGTTGAACATTAGATATCTGCTATGTACAAAATAGAAGAGGATGAAGGGGAATATTGTGAGGGTGAATATGTTGAATTTGAAGTATATTTTGAGCAAGATGAAATGGATCAATACTATAGGAAATTCAAAGATTTCATGCAAGCTAAGTTACATAAAAAGTATGATCGAAGGTCTAGAAAACGATATAGAGTGTAGCATAATGAAGGTGAACAAAAAGGTTCTATTCCTCCTCCAATCCCGACTCCACCACAAAATAACCATATAAAACAAGTCAGTAATTGGAAGAAACCTGTAGATTCAGTTAATAGAACAGATGTGCAACAGTGTGAACCTTCCTAGATAAAATTAGTTGATACTAATATTTTGGAGACAGTTGTTCCTGTAATCGAACAAGTGGCAAATTATAGAAAGAGTGAATAAGAACCACAAAAGAATGTGAAACAAAATCATACCTTCATTTTAACAAAAGAGTTGTAGAAGGTAAAAATTCAAGTAGCTCTTCTAGAATTAGCTAAAATATCATTCTACAAGAAAAAAATTTCATAATTTATTAATCTCACATAGATTGAAGATATAATTGACATTGTGAACTTACAAGAAGAAAAGCCAGTGGTCAGCTTTGGTCCCCATGTAGAATGAGTAGACCCTTATGTTCCACCATTCTATATTTCTCTGTTGCTTCATGATTTTACTCTGCATAATTGTGTGTTGGACTCAGGTGCATCCCACAATCTCAAGCCATTATCTATTATGAAGGACCTAAACTTGCAGATTACCAAACCTTACACATATCTATATTCATTTGATTCCAAAAGGGTGAAATGTGTTGGGTTAATTAAATATGTAGTAGTTTCTTTGGCACAAATTCCACAAAGAGTATAGTCATGGATGTAGTTGTTGCTGACATTCCAGCCAGGTTTGTAATGCTCTTGTTAAGATCTTGGGGAGAAAATTTGGGAGGTGTTCTAAAATTAGATTTCACTTATGCTATCATTCTTGTTTTTAATGGGGAGGAAAGGAGTTTGTATAGGGAAACAAGGTTCCTGAAGACTACTACCAAGAAAGATGCAGGAAATTGCCCTATGTATAACAGAGAAACAGAAGATATCTCATGTTTAATGCTACATGAAGATGCAGAATTTGCTGAAGACATAGGGAAGAATCTCTCTTCAGTAGTTCCAAATATTGAGCTGCACTCAAAAACGATTTGGAAATGCTACTTTGATGGTGCCTACTCCAAGGAAAGTGTAGGAGCAAGATTCTTGCTGATATCGCCAGAAGGTAACCTAATTCCTTTTTCTTCCAAGTTAGAGTTTGATTCAAAAAACAATGTAGCTGAGTATGATGCCTTGATCATTAGCCTTCAAGTTTCTAAACAGATGTGAGTTTACTATATTTCAATTTTTGGTGACTCTGAATTGATAATGAAACAAATCAAAAAACACTGTCAAACCAAGCATCTGATATTAAGATCATATCAGAATGAAGTTTGGGATCTGATAGAGAACTATTTTGAAGCCTTCAATATTCATTTTATTATGAGGGAGGAGAATAGATTCATAGATTCTTTACCAATTGCAGCCAGCACCTTCAAGCCACCTATGAATCCAAGGTTAAGGTACAAGATTTAAATTAGACATAGAGCCTCTATTCCCAAAAAATGTGAAACATTGGTAGGTGTTTGAAGACGATGAGAAGATAAATCATTTCTTGACAATTATTTGAAACTTTTGGGATTCTGAGATAGATCAAGAAGAAGAACAAACAGAGAAAAAGCATAGGTAAGACATTTCAAAAATTCAATAGGCGATCAGAGATTATTATGTTGAAAGATAATGTACTCCCTAAAGGTTTGGTTCCTCTTGAGAGATTGTTTGATTCAAATGATGTTGTTGTTAATTCAAAGAAAATACATCAAGAGGAAGAGATGGAATATTTTAATTTGGGAACTCAGCAGGAGCCAAAAATGGTGAAATTATTCAAAGGTGTTGCCAAAAATTATAAATAAAGACATATTGATCTCTTTAAAAAGTATATGGATGTGTTTACTTGGTCATATGAAGACTTGAAAATGTATGATAAAACATAATACAACATAAGCTCCCATTGAAAGAAGGAATCAAACCACACAGACAAAATCTCAGACATATTAATCCATTATTGTTAGCTCCAATTGAAAAGGAAGTGAAGAAATTGCTGCAAGCAAAAATCATAGTCCCTCTCAGATATTCAGATTGGGTTTCTAATCTAGTTCCTGAGAGGAAGAAAAAGGGAGAGATAAGATTGTGTCTGGACTTCAATAATTTGAACAATGCATCTTTAAAGGATAATTATGCTTTACCTAAAATGGATTATGTCTTACAGAAGGTGACAGGGGCTTACAATATGTCTATGGTTGATGGATTCTCTGGATATAGTCAAGTGGCACTGGATCAGGAAGATCCGAAAAAGACATATTTCACAACCGCCTGGGGCAACTTCATGTAGGCAAGGATGCCATTTGGACTTATGAATGCAGGTGCAACTTTTCAGAGGGCCATGAACATAGAGTTTGTTGGAGACAACTATGTGGTTATTTATTTTGATGATGTAAGTGTTTTTTCATGATCAGATGATGAACACCTGGAACATCAACAAATAACTTTCGAAAAGTGAAAGAAGTATGGTCTGTCACTAAATCCCAAAAATTATTTGTTTTCTTTGGAGGAAGGTTAATTATTGGGGCACATGGTTTCAAAACAAGGGGTACGCAGAAGCAAGAAAGATATTCAAATAGTTTTGGGAAAAATAAACTTTTTGAGAATATTTGTACCAAATCATGCTGAAATTGTGAGAAATATAACTGACATGTTGAATAAAAATGCAATAGTAAGGTGGGATAAAGAAGCAAGAGAAGCATTTTCCAAAATAAAAGAAGCACTCCAGGAAGCTCTTGTTTTAATGAGTCCTAATTATCAAAAGGTATTTCAAACATTTTCATCTTCTTCCCCCACTAATATTGCTGCTATGTTATTGCATAAAAATGATGATAGTAAGGAACAACCGATGGCATTATTAAACAAAGTTCTTAGAGATTCTAAGCTCAAATATAAAATTTTGAAGAAGCAAGTGTATGCATTGGTGAAAGCACTCAGAGTGTTCCAGACTTATGTGCTACAATCCCAAATAACTGCTTATGTACCTAATTTAGCTGTCAAGAACATGCTTGGTCAAAGTGATGCTGAAGGAAAAAGAGGAAAATGGATAGTTGAAATCCAGGAGTATTATTTAGACATTAAACCCACCAAGTTAATCAAAGGACAAAATTTAGCAAATTTGCTAATAGAAACAAAATTTCAAGCATTGGGAATTAACCTCTGGGCACCAGTGGATGGAGCTGACAACGAAGAAGGTTAGAATAAGCCCAAAATAGGTATTCAATACACATTTTTGTGTTCATATTGGTATAAAGATGTTTTTCATTAACTTTTCTACTTTTCTTTCCCAGATTCGATAAATAGAACCAAATACAGAGCTCTCAAGCTTAAATCTTAGCCATATTTCATAGTAGAAGAAAATTTGTACTCGAAAGACCGTGCTGGTATTTTGCTGTTGTGTTTAAATGAAGTTGAATCCATTGAGGTTATCAAGGAATATCGTGAAATTATATGCAGATGAAATTATAGTTGGAAGTTCACAGCCCATAAAATCCTCAAATTAGGCTTCTATTGGCCCACCCTTTTTGCAGATGTACATATATTGTTTAGAATTTATTAGAAATTTTAGTCGTTTCCTGAGAAAAAAATACTTTCTCCATTACCTCTTTTCAGTGTATTCATAGAAGAGAACTTCAATTAGTAGAAAATGGATTTTATTGGATATATCAATCCACCATCAAGTGGGCATTTTAAATGGATTGTAATTGTCACTGATTACTTGACAAAGTGGGTTGAAGAAATCCCCACTAAGAATGCAAATGACCAACTTGTGATGAATTTTTTGGAGGAGAACATATTCAATAGGTTTGTTTTTCCAGTTAAGATCGTAACTAATAATTTTAAGGCATTTAATTCTGATCGATTCATTAGTTTTTTCTAAACATATAATGTAATATTATCACATTCCACAGCATATCATCCACAATGGAATGGGTTGACAGACTCTTCAAACAAGACCCTGGTTATGATTTGAGGAAAATCACTGAAAATCAGAAAGACTGGGATTCAAAGTTGAATTTTTCTCTTTTCGAAGTCCGAGTAACCACCAAGAGGTCTGCTGGCAATTCTCCCTATGAATTGGTTTATGGAGCTCAGGCACTTTCTACTCAATTTTCCAAGCCAGTGATTTCTTTCCTTCAAGAATCTTAGGAAGAACCTAATGCTCTCGTGAGAAGATTGAACAAAGTGATTGAATCAAGTGAAAACAAAAACAAAGTTAGAGATAACTTGATTTCTTATCAAGCAAAGTTGAAGTCCATGTTTGACAGAAAATCAAAAGAAATCCTCTTCCAAGCAAGAGATTTGATATTAATATGGGACACCAAAAGGGAGGATAAAGGAAAGCATGGTAAGTTTGACCCTCTCTGGTATCGTCCATACAAAATTTATGAATCGAGATCAAACAATACTTTCATCCTAGAAGATTTAGATGGAGAATATTTGTAACTACCTGTGAATGGGTAGTATTTGAAGCATTATTTTGAGCATTAAAAGTCATCTTTCCACCATTGTAAATATCGGATTTCTCATTGTTCATATTTCATCAAGGAAAGTTTGACTCCATGCCCAATGGATAAGGCACTAATCTACGGTTTTTCGCACTTTCATGGAAAAAATTACTATCCCCAGCTGGAGACAGATGTTGTGGCTCATTTGCATTTAATTTTGAAATATTTCTCAAAACACCAAAAAAAAGAGAAAATATGTTAGAAAATGTAAAATTTTGCATACCAAAAAATAATTTTTTATTTATATGTTGGTGTGTTCACACTATGTATGGAGATGTGAAGGCGTGTCGATTCGGGCTTATTTGCGTGTAGAGCAGTTCCAAACTCGGGTCGATTGATGCATTCAGAACATTGCACACAAGTCAGGGTCGATTCGTGCAAATATACATGTCGAACAATGTTCAGAGGTTGAATAGCAGTCACTTGTGGAAGGCCTACCCACATATTGCAAATCACAATAAAAAATCTTAGGAGGAATGGTGCTCACGAATTATGTTATGAACGCCGATATGTGATTTGCGATAAGTTTGACATTGCTGATTGTGATTCGTGATTGTCCCCACCTCCATGTCATCCCTAAATTTATGGCACATCAGAATCACAAAGCTCTGGAGGAATGGTGCTAAGGAACATGTTATAAAGGCCGAAATGTGAACTGTGGCAAATGTCGGACGCGATGCAGCTCATAACTATAATTTAATATGTTCTGATCGCACATCACACATCAGAAGCTCAAGAGAAATGGTGCTGAGGAATATTTTGTAAAGGCCAAATGTGAAGTGCGACAAAGTTTCATATTTCCGCTTGCGGTTTGCGATCAACCCCACCTCCAATTGCCATGCCATCCCTCCGTTTATCACATATCGCATGTCGCAAGCACAAAGCTGAGGTGGAATGGTGCTAAGGAATATGTTATAAAGGCCAAAATGCAATGGGGGGAGGATGCAATGCAGTTTCAAAGTTAAATTGCAAAGGATTTAAAATCCAGAAGTAAGGACCTTTCCTTTGAGAAATGGAATCAGAGTTAAGAGGAGGCTTAAAATGGAGCAGCAAGGAAAGTTGAAATACGATGGAAACGAAAACAATATGCCATTCAAAGTTTAATTAAAATTTATTTAAATTCCAAGATTATTTGTAGTTGCGTCATTACAGAACTTTTCAAGTAGAGCTAAGAGGTGTCATTCCAGAACTTTTGAATACCACATCAGAAACAGAAAAGACATGACAACAATAAGAAAAGACAAATATTGAACTCCAGAAGAAATTTAGGGAAATGATATCTGATCTGTTAAGGAGACACATCAACACTTCATGGAGATGCATCAGAAACAAATCAGGTTCAGAAAAAATATTAATATTTCCAGTTTAATTTGTTTTCCTTTTTAGTTAAGACAGAAGCTATAGTGATGTCCTCAATTGCAATGTAATAAGTAGTTTTAACAGTTTAGGAAGTCGAAGTAGTTCAAGAAATTCTAGTAGTTATGAGCTTTCTTTGACGTACTTAAGCAAGAAAGAAAGAAAGAACAAGGTTTCTGAGTTTTGGACCTCTGGAAGACTAAATATTTGGTGGTTACTTTTCTGAGGAATTAATGAAAGAAGCATCAAGTTTCTTGCAACTGTTGATTTTTATTCATTTTTACTCTGCCATTTTTTTTCCCTTCTTCCTATAATGAAGTTAAGTAAAGTAGTTTTCGGTCTCTTAATTACATCTGTGAGTAATAGCTAAATAACCTTAATTTGCGCTCCTTCACTCCAACTCCTCTCCCTTCACAAATTCTCTCAGGAACTTAAAATTAATATATTCTGTGTTTACAATATAATATTTTGAGTTTCCTCTCTATCCATAAATTCATTATGAAGTTTAAAGTGGTATATTTTGTGTTACAACATATCACTTTGAGTTTCTTCTGGAGTTATTCTTTTCAATTCAGATATCATCAGTTAATGGTGTTGTAGAGTATTTCATTATACCTACTTATTAAGAGTTTTAAAGAGTCAGTTTCCAAAGGGATTTAATGAAGACTACCTGATATAATTACTTTTGTGACACATTATTAAAAAATTTCTTAAGCACTGATTCCTTTTCATTGCCGAGGAATTGCCTCTTAAGATACAACACCTCCCAAGGTCATCAACAGTCTCCAAATAATACTCCGAGACTTTAATATGATATAAAACCTCTTGGAATATAAAAGAGGCATTATAAGGATAGATAACATATGTAAAAAATTCATATAAAAAATAAATTATCTATATATGATATATGCCTTTGCCAAAAACAAAACCTGGAAATGGGAAAGATTAACGAAGAGGATCACACTGTGCAGCTAAAAGTTTGGAGTACGTACAAATTTATTTGTTCAGATTCATTGATAAATGAAAGGATTGAGTGGAACTCTCTCATCCTACATCTTCCAAAGAGATAGCCTGAATCACCAACCAATTCTACTACATTGACAATCTCAGTCTATGATAAGAAATGCCACCCTATTATTTGTAAAAAAGTGGCCCATAGACCTAGACTTCAAAGGCTTATTGAAAAATTGGTTGACAAAGGATAATTTAAGAACATGTACAAGTATGTATGTATTCCAAGAAAATTTAATAGTCCTAAAATTCAAAATAAAACACCATAATACCAATAGCTTCAACAACATTTCACTAGAAAAAATGAGATGAAAAACCTTATGACAAGTCTCGGGAAGAGATCATGGCCTCAAGCGTACCAAAGGAGTTCAAAAATAAGGAAATAGATCTTAATTATTAGCCATACCAATAAGCCAACTAGGTGGGAAAGCACTAGAACAAAAGGATACACATATGATAGTTGGAGGGAGAAAAAATTCCAAGTTAATTCAGAAGAAAACCATGGGCTATTAAAATAGGAACAAGTTATGATCAAAAGGAGATCAATGATGAGCTTAACTCTTTCTTCAAAGAAATTTCCAAGAATACAATTGTTACTCAAGGAGCCACCTCACACAACACAATGAACAATCCAAATCTCATCATAAAGGACCAAAACATCATGATTATGCAATGAATTATAGCAGAAAAAAAAAATCTAAATATGACCCTGTCACTGGGCTGCTACAGGAGCATGATGATAGACCTACTGCTCTGGAAGGGGACCCATAAAGAGAGTTTGTAGGGGACAACACTAATGACTGTAGAAATAAATTTCAACATTAAAACCATAATGAAACCACTGCAAAAAGTATTAATGATGAAGAACATCATAATAAGGGGGCATTTCTTGTAGCATTTGGAGGTGATGACAAAGAAATTCGAAAGGAAGTCCCTATTTTTACCTTTGAAAATCATGAAGAAATTTTAGAGTTTTGGTTCCATATTTTGACGATGTGCATAGTTCCTTAGGAGAGGATGTTGAACACACCCTTGAAATCCATACAAACATTGATCGAAAAGACATGGATGGTGAGTCTAATCCAAAAGAACATTTGTGTGGAGAACTTGAAGAATATGCCAGTGTTGATTACACCAGTGAAGGCCACCATGAAGATCATGATTGAAATGTTATACAGAATCTTAGTGATTGTCACGTGATAGTACAAGTATCAGTGACTTGAAAATTGATGGGTTTGGTGATGTGTATATTTCTCCATAAGATGACATGGAAATTTAAAAAAAAAAAATGAAGCCACCATCAATAGCAAACCTCAATATGTATAGTCCCATGAAGAATATACAGTGGATGAGAAAGAACATAGTTTTGGTGCCCTTGATCTAAACTTGGATTTTTAAAAAATTAGATAAAATCATATATTATATGTTTCAATGGTCCACCAAAGTTTGATGTTGACCATCAACAGAAAAACAGATCTAAATATGGCCCTGTCACAGGCTTGTTACAACAACATGATGATAGGCCCACTAATCTATAAGGGGACAGAACCACGATGATCAATTTAGTAGGAAAAATATGACGATTCTTTATTCGTTAATTAGATGTGCAACAAGTACACACTTTCTCAATATTTTGAGGGGATTGAGAGATCAAGAACTGGATTTAATATATCCTAGTTCTATTCGATGATGCTATCTATAGAAGTAATCTGGGAGATGCAACCAATATGATAGATTGAATATAGCTTTAAGTTCTTAACACTGAATCAGAATAATGAGAATTAGAGAAGGGAAGTATTACATATGCCAAAGAATTTGCTGGTAAAAAAAGGTAGTGTGGGAACCAATGACCTCACCTATACCATCCATGGTAAAAACAATCAATTTAGTTACTGAAATGTTATGTCATGCAATTGTGTTATATTTTTGGATGATAGGTCCAATTTTATACAGTAGGTTTCACACTAAGGTTTCCTACGAAGTTTATGTCCTGTCATTACTTATCCATACAACAGGGTGGCATACATCCAAACTGTTGAGAGGATTACCAGATATTTTTCAATATGAAAAATTGCTAAGAAACTCACAACAAGAGAGAAAATCCCATGTCATGACTTGTGAACATTACAAAATGATGAACATCCTAGCAACTAAAATAAATGACAATTAAACCAATGTAGGAAATAGGGTGCATAGCTAATATTATATGTCCTTACCACCCCTTCCTAGAGATGAGGCACCATTCTTGGACTTAATGAAGGGAAAACCCTTGCAATAAATCTTACAAGGATGCCATAACTCAAAAAATAAAAAGGAGACCACCTAATAGTTTGACAAAAAAATCTAAATTCTGGCACAAGTCCAAAGTGAGGGGTCTGGGTATACCCAATAAGTGGGCACTAAAAATTCATAGCAAAAGGGATCAAACTTCAATAAAAATGTGTTAGGTCCCTATATTACTAGTATAGTCCCTTATTTTTGTTAGTGTAACCCCTTTATTGTTATTATTGTACCCTTGTAACCCCCATTTTGTTATTATTGTGCCCTTAAATTATTATTGTTAGGTCGGCTAGGATTACATTGTGGCCCCTTAGGATTACATTATGGCCCCCTGGACTCCTATATATAGAAAGGAGGTTTTGTAAATTGTATCATCCAAGAATTGTTCATTTATGTAATGTATTGGAGGTTTCCCCCTCGAAGTCGCTCATTTATAAGGTGTTGATATCTCTTTTCTTCTATTTTTGGAGTTGGTTACACAACATTTGGTATCAGAGGTTTGGATTCTAGGGTTTCACTGCTCCAAACAGGTCATCGTGGAATTTTCGCTATAACTTTTTCTCTATGACGTTTCAGAAGCTGAAATTTTTAGGGTGCGAAGTTGACATCCTGAGGAAGATTTTCTAAAAATTTCAAATCTTGGTTCGCAATATTTTTGGAGATATCATCCGTAGAAGTTAGGTCTTTTTTTAAGCTCCTAAACAGGTCATCGTGGCATTTGCGCTATAAATTTTTTTCTACGAAGGTTCAGAATCTGAAATTCTTATGGTGCAAATTTGAAATCCTGAAGAAATTTTTCAAAAAATTTCAGAGCTTGGTTCGCAATATTTTTGGAGATATGATCTGTGGAAGGTAGTGCTTTTTCAGGCTCCTGAATTTCATCTCAAAGAGGTGATCGTGGGAAAATATTCATTAATCTCTCTCTGAGCATCAGATTTTAGTTCCGCAAAAAGTGGTCACTAGTACACGGACTTTAGTTTCTTGGATATCAATTTGAGAGCTGAAGGACGAAATAGTGACACGTGGAAAGTCATACAAGTTCATTGTATTGAACCAGTCCATAATTAGGTCATTGTGGGAGATTGGACACAACTTTGTCTTGGAGAATCCAAATGAAGTCAGACCTATGGAATTCGAAAGATAATTCATAGGGCTACATCAGTACCAAAATTCAAATATTGAAGTGCTTCAATTACAGAGATAACCCAATTTCAATATCGAGCTCCTCAAAAGCAAGAAAATGGTGTGTATTTTTTTTGCGAATTGCATAATTCTTGTTTGAAGAATCAATTTGAATTGATTCCAAGGGCATATTGTAGAATAGATATCAGTATTAGTTTCTAAAATATGCCCCGTAAAAATAATTCAACACTCATTAAGCCTTCAGAAGGCTCTACTATGATTCATGAAGATGAAGAATTGCAACATGATTTATCAAAACTACAAGAGCAAGTGCAACAAATTTCACTCTCGCAAAGAGCAACAAAAAATGAAATTGAAGTTTTGAAGAAAGGCGTGGAAGCTAAGATGGATGGCATGGAAGCTGGCATGGAAGCTAAGATGGATAACATGAAAGACAACATGGAAAACATGAATAATGATCTAAAAACAGACATCGAAGGTTTGACAAAGTTGATACAAGAAATGTTTCCTAATGGTGAAAAGATAGTAGAAGAACCTCATGATGAGAACAAAATAAATGTTAACCGTGATTTCATAAACTCTAATGTTGGCGGGAAGAACCACCATATTCCAAAAATGGATATGAGGAAGTTTGATGGAAAGGATCCTGTAACATGGATACTACAGATGGAGCAATATTTTCATCTCCATAACGTGCAAAACACACAAAAGGTACGCATTGCAACTTTACATTTAGAACAAAATACATTTTTATGGTATCGATGGCTTTGCTCCCATATAAAAATTGTCACCTGGTCATTTTTTACGGAGGAAATGATAGCACATTATGAGGATACAAAGAGCGACACCTTCTTTATCCAATTGATAAATCTCAAACAAAAGGGTTTCGTGGGGCAGCACATTGAGGACCTCCAAAAATTGAATATAAGGGTAATTGATATTCCAGAGGAACACAGGATTGATCTCTTCATAGGCACTCGAAAGGATAACATACAACATGAAGTTCGCATTCTGGAACCTGATTCATTGGAGAAGGCATTCAGGTTGGAAAGAAAATTTGAATGTAAAATTATGGCGACAAGGAAGCCTACCACTCAATTCTATAAAGAAGGAAGTGTTGCTATGCCTAGATTTCCACAACCTACAAGGTTGACACCACAACAATTGGAAGAAAAAAGAGCAAAAGGGCTTTGCTACAGTTGTAATAGAAAATACACTAAAGGTCATAAGTGTGCTGAGAAGAAATTATTCTACATAGATTGTGAAGAGGAAGAAGAAAACGTACAAGAAGAGGATATACACCTAGAACCAGCCCTAGAAGAGGAACAAATGAATCCGACCATATCGTGTAATGCGCTGGTAGGAATTACCACTCCTCAAACTCTCAAGATACAAGGACAAATCAAGAAGAAAAAGTTAATAGTGTTGATTGCTTCAGGTAGCACCCATAATTTTATTCATTGTAAGGTAGCCAAGGAATCAAATTGTTTCCTATACCCAGCACCAGAATGTCAAGTGATGGTTGCAAATGGAGGAACTAAAAATTCTGCTGGAAAATGCCATAATATCAAGCTAACCATGGAGGAATATGTATTGACTAGTCCAATGCTTTCCATTCCTATGGGAGGTGTTGATGTTGTACTAGGAGTACAATGGTTACAATCTCTGGGGACGGTAGCTTTTAATTTTCAAGAACTTTTCTTGAAATTTTTTTCAGAAGGAAAGGAAGTCGAATTACGGGGTATTGAAGGGAAGCCGGGAAGGATAATAAGATCTAATGTCATGAAAAAGTTTCTAAATAAATAACAACGAGGCGTAATTGCACAATTATGCTCACTAGAAGTTCCGACATCAAAATCATCTATTTCTGCAGATCTCCAACAAGTCTTGGACAATCATTCCAAGGTGTTTGAAACTCCCAAAGGACTCCCACCTATTCGTGATCATGATCATGCTATTCATTTGATTCCGGGAAGTGTTCCTCCAAACATCCGGCCTTATAGATATCCTTACTTCCAAAAGAGCGAAATTGAACGTATGATTGCAGAAATGTTAGAGGCGGGTATAATTCAACCTAGTCAAAGTTCTTTCTCTGCTCCTGTAGTATTGGTACACAAGAAGGATGGATCATGGCGAATGTGTCAGGATTATAGGGAGCTCAATAAGCTCACCATTAAAGATAAATTTCCCATTTCTGTGATTGATGAATTATTGGATGAATTACATGGAGCAATTTATTTTACCAAGTTGGATCTTCGTTCGGGATATCATCAAATTAGAATGAAGACTGAAGATATTCCAAAAACATCATTTCGAACTCATGAGGGTCATTATGAATTTTTGGTCATGCCTTTTGGCCTTACCAATGGACCTTCTACATTTCAAGGGTTGATGAATTCCATTTTCAAACCCTTCCTTAGAAAATTTGTGCTAGTATTTTTTGATGATATACTAATCTACAACAGGTCTTGGAAGGATCATGTTGAACATGTTGACAGGGTGCTCAAACTATTGCAGGAGAAACAATTATATGCAAAAACATCCAAATGTTTCTTTGGAGTACAAGAGGTGGAATATCTGGGTCATATTATATCTCACAAGGGTGTTAAAGTAGACCCTAACAAAATTAAAGCCATTAAGGAATGGAAAGTCCCCATGACCATAAAGCAGTTGCGAGGATTTCTCAGGTTAACAGGGTATTATCGCAAGTTTGTTAAGAATTATGGGAGAATAGCAGCACCTATAACAACATTATTGAAGAAAGATGCATTTTCATGGACTCCTGAAGCAACTAATGCCTTTGAACATCTTAAAGAGGAAATGTGCCTAGCACTGGTCTTAGCTACGCCAGACTTCAGAAAAACATTTATTGTGGAATGTGATGCCTCAGGAAATAGAATTGGTGTGGTTTTAATGCAGGAAGGAAGACCCATTACTTTTGAAAGTCGTCTAATCAAAGGAAAGTATTTACATAAACCTATTTATGAGAAGGAAATGTTAGCAATACTGCATGCACTAAAGAAATGGCGAACTTACCTAATGGGGAGACACTTCTAGGTAAAAACTGATCATGATAGTCTTAAAATTTTTTTGGAGCAAAGAATATATTCAGAAGAGCAGCAAAAATGGGTCACAAAGATGTTGGGTTATGACTTTGAAATCATCTACAAAAAAGGAAAGCTTAATGTTGTTGCAGATTCACTCTCAAGAAAGAATGAAGAGGTGGAAGCATTTCTTTGTTCCATTTCTATTATCCAACCAGATTGGATAACTAAAGAAAGAGATGAATGGAAGAAGGACAAAGATGTATGGACACTCATTCAAAGTTGCAGCAAGATCCTAGTACATCTGATTCATTTACTTGGAAAAATGATTCCTTATGGTACAAAGATCGCTTATATCTTTGCAAGAATTCCCAACTAAAACAAAATATTCCTCTGGAATTGCACACTTCTCCTTTAGGAGGACACTCAGGATTTTTAAAAACTTACCACAGGGTGAAGAAATAATTTTTTTGGGATGGCCTTAAATCTGATACTCGAAAGTTTGTGGTGGAATGTTTGGTTTGCCAGCAGAATAAAGTGGAAACAATTAAGACCCTGGGACTTCTACAACCTTTATCCATTCCAAGTCAACGTTGGGAAGAGATTTCAATGGATTTTATCACAAGTTTACCTAAGTCCGAAGGAAAGAGTGTCATCATGGTGGTAGTTGATAGACTTACCAAGTATGCACACTTTTGTGCATTATCTCATCCATTTAAAGCAAGCACATTTTCTACTACATTTATGGACAGAATTCAAAATCTACATGGAAGCCCAAGGGTCATTGTGAGTGACAGAGATCCCATTTTTATTGGAAATTTTTGGACGGAGTTATTTTCTTGTTTGGGTACTCAATTAGCTCATAGCTCATCTTATCATCCTCAATATGATGGTCAAACTGAGATAGTAAATAAATGTTTGGAAGGATATCTTCGTTGCTTTGTATCTTATAAACAAACACAATGGGTCAAGTGGTTACCTCTCGCTGAATGGTGGTATAACACTTCCTTCCATACTGCAGCAAAAATGACCCCATTTATGGCACTTTATGGATATCATCCACCATCCATCACATCATCTTTAAGGGAAAATTCGAAGGTTCAAGCAGTGGAAGATCACATCGAGCATCGGCAAGAAGTTCTCCAACTCTTAAAGGATAACCTAAATTTGGCACAAAATCGAATGAAACAACAGGCAGATCAACATCGCAGCGAGAGAAGTTTTGATGTAGGAGATTAGGTATTTTTACGGCTACAACCATACAAAAAAATGTCCCTCAAGCAAGCTAAGAAGGATAATAAATTATCGCCAAAGTACTATGGTCCTTACAAGGTGTTGCAAAAGATTGGTACTATGGTATACAAATTGGAGCTTCCTGCTTCTTCACGAGTGCATCCAGTTTTCCATGTTTCATGCTTAAAGAAGGTTATAGGTGAAAATCTTCCAGTTCAAACAATATTTCCAGAACTTGATGAGGAAGGAAAAATCATATTGGAGCCTGAAGCGGTCACGGAAACAAGAACTCGACAACTACGGAATCGATCAATTTCAGAGTATCTCATCAAGTGGAAGAACTTACCCACTGAAGATTCTACATGGGAGGATGAGAATTTTATACAGAAGCACCCAAAGCTACTCAAGCGTTGAGGACAACATTTTTTTGAAGGAGAGGGGCATGTTAGGTCCCTATATTACTAGTATAGTCCCTTATTGTTGTTAGTGTAACCCCCTTATTGTTATTATTGTACCCTTGTAACCCCCATTTTGATATTATTGTGCCCTTAAATTATTATTGTTAGGTCGGCTGGGATTACATTGTGGCCCACTAGGATTACATTATGGCCCCATGGACTCCTATATATAGAAAGGAGGTTTTGTAAATTGTATCATCCAAGAATTGTTCATTTATGTAATGTATTGGAGGTTGCCCCCTCGAAGTGGCTCATTTCTAAGGCGTTGATATCTCTTTTCTTCTATTTTTGGAGCTAGTTACACAACAAAATGTGGATGGATTCCTATCAAACTTGGAGGAAAATCCTAGCTATGATATATCCTCGAAAAATGTTAGAGGAAAGTACAATACATCAGAAATCATGTTATCATCTATAACTTCTTTGGAATGTGGCCCTTAGAGACAATCCTGAAATATTGGGTCAAAACAAAAATATTGTGTTGTGTAATAGGGACCTCAACTCTCAATGCAAATATAAATAAATGACTAGAAAATATAAAAAATAAAATTTTAACATTCTCTTGATGCCAGAAACAAGATGCAAAAATGTATATCTTCAAAATATGGCACAAAGAATTTGGGATAGCTGCAAGGAAATGGGAATTAGACCTTCAGACTTCTCTAGTAGCCTAACCAATCCTTGGAATGATAGCAAGGTGAAACTCACCAATTTCATAGACACTAGATGGTGGATATCAATCCACTTTCACGTGATTGGTACCAAATCCTTTGGCACCTTAGTCAATGTATATCAACATGCTAATCCCATAGAGAAGAGAAATTCCTAAAAAAAAGGTATGATTTCCCTCCCAAAGTCATCAACACTTTCCAAATAATACTTCGAGACTTTAATATGATAGAAATCCTCTTGGAATATAAAAGAAGCATTATAAGGCTAGATAACATATGTACAAGATTCATTGAAAAAATAAATTATCTATAACTAATATATGCCTTTCCAAAAAAAAAAACTTAGAAACGAAAATAAATAATGAAGAGTATCACACCATGTGGCTATAATTCTAGAGTATGTACACATGTCTTTGTTTAGATTCCTTCATAAATGAAATGATTGAGTGGAACTCTCTCATCCTACATCTTTCAAAGAGATAGCTTGAACCACTAGCCAATTGTACTCCATTGACAATCTCAGCCTATGGTAAGAAATGCCACCGTGTTATTTGTAAAAACGTTCCCCATAGACCTAGACTTCAAAGGCTTATTGAAAAATTTGCGGACTAAGGCTGATTTAAGAAAATTTACAAGTATGTATGTATTCCAAGAAAAGTTAATAGTACTAAAATTCAAAATAAAACACTATAGTACCAATAACTTCAATAACATTTCACTAGAAAAAATAAGATGAAAAATGTGATCACAAGTCACAAAAACTGATCATGGCCTCAATCATGCCAAAGAACCTCAAAAAAAAGGAAATCGATATTAATGATTAGCGAGACCAACAAGCCAACTAGGTGGAAATGCACTAGGAAAAAAGGATACACATATGCTAGTTAGAGGGGGAGAAAATACCAAGTTATTTCACAAGAAAACCATGTGATATTAAAACAGGAGTAAGATCATAATCCTTATAGAAACAAATGATGAAGAAATCTATGATCAAAAGGAGATCAATCATGATCCTAACTCTTTCTTCAAATACCTCTCCAAGCATACCATTGTTACACAAGAAAACACCCCACACATCACAACGAACAATCCAAATATCATCATAAAGGACTAAAAAATCACCATTATGCAATGAATTTATGGAAAAAAAAACAAAAGCAAAAAAAATCTGAATATGACCCTATCACTGGCCTGCTATAGGAGCATGATGATAGAGCTATTTCTCTAGAAGGGGGCCCATAAACAGAGTTTGAAAGGGACAACTCTAATGACCACAAAATTAAATTTCAACATGAAAGCCATAATGAAACCACTTCATAAAGTATTTATTATGAAGAACATCATAATAATGGGGCATTTCTTGTAGCATTCGGAGGTTATGACAAAGAACTTCCAAAGGAAGTCCCTATTTTTCCATTTGGAAAGCATAAAGAAAATTTAAAGTTTTGGTTCAAAATTTTGATGGTGTGCATACTTCATTAGGAGAGGGTTTGGAACACACCCTTTAAATCCATACAAACCTTGATGGAAAAGAAATGAACAGTGAGTCTAATCCAAAAAGAACATTTGTGCCAAGAAATTGAAAATATGGAAGTGTTGATTACACCAATGAAGGCCACCATGAAGATCATGATCGAAATTTCACATAGAATCTTGGTGACAGTCAAGTGACAGTACAAGTGTCAGTGACTTAAAAATTTATGGGTTTCGTGATGTGTATATTTCTCCATAACACGACATGGAATTTTTTTTTGAAAAAAATGAAACCACGATCAATTGGCACCCTCAAGATGTACAGTCCCATGAAGAATATACAATAGTTCGAAAAGAAAACAATTTTGGTGCCCTTGATATAAAATTGTATTTTAAAAAAATCAGATAAAATCATATATTATATGTTTCAATGGTCCACCAAGGTTTGATGATGACCATCAGGAGAAAAACATATCTAAAAAATGACCCTGTCAAAGGCTTGTTACAATAACATGATGATAGGTCCACTACTCTAGAAGGAGGCACAACCACCATGATTAATTTAGTTGGAAAAAGATGGTGATTCTTTATTCATTAATTAGATGTGCAACAAGTACACACTTTCTCAATATTTTGAGGGGATTGAAAGATCAAGAACAGGAACTCATATATCCTAGTTATATTCGATGATGTTATCTATAGAAATAATGTCGAAGATGCAACCAATATGGTAGCTTGAATATAGCTTAAAGGTATTAACACTGAAGCAGAAATAAGAATGGGAGAAGGGAAGAATGACATGTGTCGAAGAATTCATTGGTAAAACAAGGTAGTGTGGGAAGCAATGACCTCACCTATACCATCCATGATGAAAACAATTAATTTATTTACAGCAATGTTATGTCATGCAATGCTGTATTTTTTAATGATAGGTCCAATTTTAGACAGTAGGTTGCACACTAAGGTTGCCTTTGAATTATATGTCCCATCGTTACTTATCCATACAATAGGTTGACATACATCCAAAATATTGAGAGGATTACCACATACTATTTAATATGGAAATTTTTTAAGAAACTCACAACAAGAGAGAAAATCCCTTGCAATCACTGACGGGGATTACAAAATGGTGCACATAATAGCAACTAAAATAAATAATAATTAATCCAATGTAGGAAACAGGGCACACAACTAATATTATATATCCAGGTCACCCCTTCCTAGAAAGGATCCACCATTTTTGGACTTAATGAAGGGATACCCCTTGCAATAGATTTTACAAGGATGCCATAACTCAAAAAATAAAAAGGAGACCACCCAATACTTGCAGAGAAGAATCTAAATTCTAGCACAAGTCCAAACTGAGGGGTCTGGGTATACCCAAGAAGTGGGCACTAAAAATTCATAGCAAAAGGGATCAAACTTCAATAAAAATGTGGATGGAATCCTAGAAAACCTAGAGGGAAATCCTAGCTATGAGATATCATCGAAAAATGTTAGAGGAAAATATAATACATCACAAACCATGCTATCATGTATAACATTTTTGGAATGAGGCCCTTAGAGATAACCTTGAAATAGTGGGTTAAAACACAAATATCACGTTCTGTAATAGGGACCTCAACTCTCAATGCAAATAGAAATAAATGACTAGAAAATATAAAAAATAAAATTTTAACATCATCTTCATGCCAAAAACAATATGCATAAAGGTATATCTTCAAAATATGGCACCAAGAATTTGCGACAAATGCAAGACAATGGGAATTAGATCTTGATACTTTTCTCGTAGCCTAACCAATCCTTGGAATGCTAGCAAGGTGAAACTAAAAAATTTCATACACACTAGATGGTGGACCTCAATCCACTTTCATGTGATTGGTACCAAATCCTTTGGCACCTTAGTCAATGTATATCAACATGTTAATCCCCTAGAGAAGAGAAATTCCTAAAAAAAAGGTATGATATCCCTCCCAAGGACATCAACAATCTCCAAATAATACTCCGAGACATTAATATGATAGAAAATGTCTTGGAATATAAAATAGGCATTATAAGGCTAGCTAAAATATATACAAGATTCATAGAAAAATAGATTATCTATAACTGATATATGCCTTTCCCAATAAAAAAGCCTGGAAATGAAAATAATTAACGAAGAGGATCACACCATGTCGCTAAAAATATGGAGTATGTACAAATTTCTTTGTTTAGATTCCTTGATAAATGAAAGGATTGAGTGGAACTCTCTCATCTAGTATATTCTAAAGAGATAGCTTGAATCACTAGCCAATTCTACTCCATTGAAAATCTCAGTATATTGTAAGAAATGCCACCCTATTATTTGTAAAAAATTGGCCCATAGATCTAGAATTCAAAGGCTTATTGAAAAATTGCTGGACCAAAGTTGATTTAGGAAAATTTACAAGTCTGTATGTATTCCAAGAAAAGTTAATACTCCTAAAAACTAAAATAAAACACCAGAATACCAATAGCTTCAAGAACATTTCACTAGAAAAAATAAAATGAAAAACCTTATGAAAAGTCTCGGGAAGAGATCATGGCCTCAAGCATGCCAAAGAACCTCCAAAATAAGGAAAGGGATTTTAATGATTAGCAATAACACATCTGGTTAATTCTTAATTCTTGGCATTAGAGGTGACATCTTGAAAAAGTATTTACACTAGTTTATAGGAGACTTTCTGATATTTCAAATGAGTACTCATGCACCTACCAATTCCTTGTCATTGAAGAAAATATAATTTTTGAAGACAAAACATAAAATACTACTAGCCGATTAAGTAGGCTGACATGAGAATACATTCCCCTTCAAAATTAGTTTCCCTTCACTACATGTTGAAACACATATAAATAAAAGTCTGGGAAGTTTGATCAAGGGTGAATTTTAGTTGCGACAAGCAGAGATATAACACAGAAAAAGCAGACAAATAGGAAATTGCAAAACAAAGGGACAAAGAAGGATGGAAATTTGAGGATAATTACCTTGGATAAATCATTGTTTGCTTTCTTCTGTTCAAGTGTTCTGTGGTGAATTTTTGTTTGTGGAGAGCTAAATACTCTCAAACCTAAAGAGGAGAAACCTCATACCTATATATCTCATATCTTTTGACTTACAATTCAATAAAAATGTAGAGAGATAAGCATATATTTGAGCTTATATTGATGTAAAGTTGCTAAACTTGGTAGGCCGTAAATAAATAACTTATAAATAACCCCTAGCAAAAGTAAATATCGATAAAGCAAGAAATATTCCTACCTTCGGCAAGATTCTTAATCCATGGAACTCAATCAAACTCGTCTGTTGGCTCGAGGGGTGAACTCCTTCAAAGGCCCTCTTCGATATGTCTCAAAGTTGAATGCCCTCTCTAGATCGACCCTCTCATATGTGAAGATGAATTCTCTTTCCCTCTCTCAATGCGTATGTCGAGTGCATGTTATTGCTCAGTCGAATCATCTTTCCCTCTTTGCTCGAATGCTCAAAAAACAACCAACTTGCTAAAATTCAAATCACTCCCTCAATTGTTGCAATGCGAATCACGTTCTCCCTTGCCAAACCTCGGCTTGTTGCAATGGGAATCCCGCTCTCCCTTGAAAAACCTGAAATTTTTGCTAATCCCTCATGTGAATTTGATCCCTCATGTGAATGCAGCCCCAACTTGTTGTTAATCCCTCATGCGAATGAAATCCCTCATGTGAATTCAAACCCAACTTGGTGCTAATCCCTCATTCGAATGCAACCCGAACTTGCTGCTTAGCCCCCATGTGAATGCAAACCCAACTTTCTGATAATCTCTCACGCAACAAATGATCCCTCATGAATGCACTCTCCCTTGCCAAACCCTCAAAACAAGCCCACTTGGCCCAAAAAATAAAAAAAACAATAACTCAAATTATTTATATTTCCTATATAATAAAAAAAACCCCACTAACCCTTATTTATATAGCTAATATAATGTTTTGGGTTTCAAAATTTTGTTTACCCCAATATGAATGCATGTGATATAATATTGGTTTTTCAGTGACACCCTAGTAGCAGGTGGCCACATGGGTGCAGACATGAAAAAGGAGGATAGTTTAAGCGGGGGAAGGATGGTGACAATGATTAGTGCAATGTAGCACCGGAAAATAGAGGTGGAGGAAATGGGAGCGCAGGATCCCAAGAGAGGGAGGTACCATCTCCATCCCAACCCGCTCAAGTGCGAAGCTATTGGCATATGAAGCTGTACGGAATAAGGCAAAGCAAAGTGGGGGGATAGGGATGGGTTTATAACGATGGGAAGGAGACAAGGTGGAGTCGTATTAGGCTGGTGCAACAGGGTGAATGGGAAAAAAGGGTAAGGTATCTTAGGAGCGATGTAGGCAGTAACGGTAGTGGTTTATCGATGCTCCATCCTAGAGAGGAGAATGGTCGGTCACCTTACTCAGGCTCATCACTATGTGCAGTGCGAAGCTAGTAGAGGCAGACGAGAGATATCCAAAGGTAGAGAAGGGGGGAGGTTTAGGCCTCAGTCGAAGAACGAGGGAAGAAGGATGGATTTAGAGGCTCTATTCTTTTCCAACAACGACGACAAGGATGCTTTTTCCATCTCCAAAATGGAAGCAGACCTGGTCAAGTCCACAGGGGCTTCACTCAGTTAACCTCTAACATATCAGGTGTTATCATAGCATATTAAACAATACCCTTAATCTGAGTACATATTAGAAAATGCCTCTAAAAATCACATTTTTAACCCCCTCCCAATATAAACCCAATACACCTTCCCAATTTAAAAAGCCCCTACTTTCACTATATATTGTAGGTATCCTTTTTTTCATTAACATTTTGTATACCCCTTTATATTTTTTCATTAAATTTGAGCTCCATTTTTATACCAGCCAATATAAAAACCCTTTACCCCCTATATATCCCCCAATATATTATGTCATTTTTTCCTCATTATATATCCCCCAATATGAACCCACGTGGTATAGTATTGCTCCCGCAGTGAAGTCCCTGTGGTCAAGTCCCTTCGGTAGTAGTATGGGGGGAGGGTCAAGGTGCAACCATTCCCGACGACACGAATCATCCTGGGCCGTATGATACGTGAGAGGAGGATAATTGGTCAAGTGATTTGAGAGAACCTATGCAGCATCAAGGAAGGGCTAGACAAAAGTCTCGATAAGATTTATGACAGCTTGATGATCGCAATATATCTAGACATTTTGGGACCTGGTTGTGCGACTCCATCATATGATGTCGAGGATGAAGAAGAGGAAGATGTTGTGGCAATGCAAGAGTCGAATAGCATGAGAGGCGAGAACCAGGACCAAGAATAATCATGTGCCCTTATTTTTTTTTATGATAAGCTACCGGTGGGATTTTAGCCCTCTAGTGTACATAGTTTGAATTCTTAGTAGGTTTAGTTGGTTACAAGTTGGAGTTGTGGCTCTTCTACATGTTTTAGGGGTTATTAGACTTGATATTCCTTTGATTTCCCATGATGGGTGGAGACGTTTTGATAATTTTCGACACCAGGTCTGGTTTCTTACTTGCTGGCAGATCTATGGCTGTAAATATTTAACCAGTTAATAGAAGGAGATCCATACTTTCTAATAAAAAAATAGCATTAATAATCAATCTAAATATTCTTATATCAATTAAGTAAACACAATTAAATTGATTATTAAAGATTCTTAAAAAAATCAACTTACTCATACTTATTTAAATGTTACATATTATTGTCAAGTTTCATTAGCACAACTAGTTGAGGATGGACCTCGTTAGCCAGGCGACACATGATCAAACCTCATAGGGCCGGTTGTGCCCTATGCTAGTGCAAGGAGACATGCTAAAAAATCTAGTGAGCTAAGGGTTGTTGTGGCCCAGGTTGAGTGTGATCCTCGTGTGTCTTTAACAACTTGAATTCTCCTGGGTCACGACTCCTCAAGCCACAGGGCAAGCATGGAGGATAAAAAACAACTTGAATTTTTTTTTTTGCATATTATTATATATTATAAATGTATTTTAATTGAATTATATTATTAGGCTTCCAATGTATTGGAGAGTTTTGTATTCTAATTTGAATAGTATAGTAAGAAAAAAGATACAATCCTTTATTAAATTTTAGTTTTCTTGTATCGGATTTTCGTGAAATATTTATGACCTATTTGATATTATGTAATGTAATTAAATAATCAAACCCTTGGTTTGATTTTTTAGACATTAAAAATATAAATATAGTTACATTGTAGAGCATAAATATATTGTAGTTATTTTATCTTTAAATTTATTTTGTGATTTAACCTTGTGAATATGGAAATTTGTTCATAAATCAATAGATATGAAATTGTCATGAAAAACTGGATATGAAACTTATTTAAAGAAAAAACTAATATAATAAGAAGAGATTCAATAAAATACTTTGAAATAATTTAGAAATATATTTCAATTTCTCACCTAAAAAAATACTTTGAAATAATTTAGGAATATTTTTCAATTTCTCAAATATGAAGGTGCCATGGCATATGTTCACTAAGAAAAATCCCAGCAATGTACTCTTGATGTGATGAATACTTGCCGTGTTCCCTTTAAAAATTTTGCCTCTACTAGCCATTTGTTTTCAATATTAATCTCAACCAAGTACATTTTTATTAGATCGAGCATATAGATTAAATCAAGCGTTACTCATATCTTATAATATCAAAATCAAAATCTATATCTTGAGTTATTTCTAAATATACAGCCATCTTTCAACAACTTTTTAAAATTCATCACTTTCATATATATTAAGCATTAATTATCAATCTAAAGAGAAATAATTATACTTACTATTAAATATTCCAATTATGATTATAAAATTTTAACAAATTTAAATCATCTTTGAAAATAAATTTATTCACAATTATTTAAATGATATATAATTATTATTTTGTATTAAAGAAAATTTATTTTAATATGTTATATGCATTTATAATCAATTTTGACTATATTAATATAAATTTAAAATAAAATATTTTTATAATTATTAATTAATATAAAGTTAATAAATAAATAATTAATTCCGGATGCGGATGCTTAATGATATGGATGGGACGTTCGTCCTGCGGAGGATCCCAATGGCGATCGCGTGGGGTGGCCATATGGCCACCCACAGAGGCATTTACTCCTCATTAAATGTTGCCAACCTGCTCACCATTTGCGTCTTCACTCTGCTCCACCGCCAATTAGTACCGCCCCTTCGGTTTTTAATGGCGTCGAAACATAGCAATTCGACTCATGTCCACCTTGTTTGCTGGTCTCTTGCTCTGCAAAGTAGCCCCTATCCTCCTTCTTGTACCGAGCCAAGTGCTCGAACGCACACAGGAAGACGATGTTTGCTGCTCTGTTGCTTTGAAACTCTGTCGGATTTTCACTTCACTCAAAGTGTGTTTTGCTGCACGAACTCTCCGCCCTGTGCTCAGCTTGCTACGCCTATCTTATTTGCTCAGTGTCATTCCCGTCCGCATTTCAGTTCCCATATCCCGTGCTCCACTGCCAATATTCCTCAGCTCCGACATAGGATGAGAAGTCTTCGAGGCAATAGCAGGGGCCGAGCTATTCGCTCTCGGTCTTCCTGCAACACTGATTCCTCCTTTGAGGATTTCTCTCGTGGCCATTACCCGGAAACCAGGAGCTAAAGAGGACGAGCCAGCCTCGCTGGGCATGCGCATTCTACTCGGGGCTCCCAGCCTCATCATGATATGTCTCCCTCGCAACCGCTCTCCCAAACCTTTGCCGCCCCTGTCTCCTCTCCGTCTATTCAAATTCCCCTTCGCCAAACCTCCAAAAGAGCTGAATTCCGATTTCAATGCACTATGGACAGGCCTGTCATAACTACTTATATCATCGTCACCCTTGAGAGGAAGCTACTGGCTTCAATCCCCCTGCTGCTCCCGCTCCTCAATCCCCCTTGAACAAAGATACTGCTAAGGATACAAGGGAGCCATAGGAGGTGGAACCTGCTGTTAAGTATCAAGAACAGGTGAAGGCGACTGCTGGCAAAGACACCTGTTCAATCATTGAAGACGAAGATGCTAGCAGCGATGAATATAGATGCCGCATTATGGAGGAACCTCCCTCTTCTGCTAATGACAAATAACCACGGCAACCTCCGCTGGAACACGGTTTTGAAGCCCAAGTTTAATGGGTTGTCTTTTTTTTAATGTTTAGATCTCCTTTACTGAAAGAGATGAATGTTATCTTCCTAGGACAATTTTTGTTTAGATGGTTAGATTTTCTGAACTCTACGCCTGTTTCCCCTGTGAGGGTGGCAAGAAAAATTTCTAAGGGACTGGTTTCCCCGTCGAGGGCAGTCCAGAACATCTCAGGCTCACTCAGCTGAAGTTGTGGCATTTTTGTACTTTTATGTTATATAAATAGAATTAGACTTATTCAGAAAAAAAATTAATAATAATTAAAATATCTTTCGTTAAAATATATATATATATATAAATGATCAGACTTCATCTTAAAAAATAAAATCTTAAAATTAATCAATTAATCTAATAATTATCAACTTATTACATTAAATATTTTTACTCTAATTATATACATTAAAATGTTTTAAAAATAGTTGATTTAAATTAATAATAACAAATTAAATTACATTTATATATTTATTCCCTATATAAAATAATTTTAATACAATTATATATACAAAGACAATTCCATCCACTTTCACTTTAACTTCAAAAAAAATATCCACAAAACCCTAAATATTATGCATACAACTATTTAAAATTTCTTTTAAAGATATCACAAAGCCCTAAATATTATACATACAACTAATTACAATTTCTATAACTATTCCTATTTCAACTAACACATAAAACAAAACAAAAAAATATTCTTACCCCATAGAATATATCACTCACACTCTACCATTAACCATTTGGTTGTTGAATGATTCGCATGTATAATTTACTCACAGTCTACAATTAACCCATTTTTTTTTCCGTAGAAAAAAATGTTGTTATTTCTAACAGTTCATATTCATCATAAATGAGAGAGATCTTGTTCATATTACATATAATCTTTGCAATCTTACTAAAGTCCAGATTGAAAACTCGTGAAAAACCTTTATGATTCTCAATCCATCCCATTGCCATAGGGGAAATACCAGCAAAATACATTGGGAAAAATCCATGCGAAGCTTCATGGCAGGATGGAAACCTCGTGCAATTCGAAATAGTCCAAGGTGAAGCATGATAAACACTGATCGTTGAGCCTATATGGAAGACTGAAGCCCAGGATCATAAATACAGAGTATACAACAGTGCAAAAAATATAAGAGACAAAAAGCTAAAAGATGATTCGACATGAGCATAGATAATATGACCACAGAAAGATAAAACTGTGCAGATAAGAGGAAAACCCCCCGCTAGTTCTCCAAAAACCGGCTCGCTTGAAGAAATCAAGCTCGCTTGTTGCAAGATTCATGGCAAAGGATATTCTTGATAATCCAGTAAGGTGGCCGCCTTGTAGTGAGAAATCTGTATGGAGCCAAAAGGAGACAGCAGACCTCTTTTAGATAAGGATTTTGCATGGGTATTGTTTTCCCTATAAATATGCTTCATGGAATAAACCTGAAACTCCCCAAGGATCCGATCAAACCATCCAAAAACATTATTGCATAATATACTGCATCTTCCACTGATCCCATCGACACTGTATTTCGAGTCTCCATATATGTGAATAGATAGGAGTTTGAGAAGATAGGCAATCATCATCCCACTCCATGCAGCCATAACTTCTGCCTTGTTGTTTGTGCCCACCCCTCCATTCCATTCAATGTGATAACGATCCAAGTTTTCAAGCTTGATCCACGCGTCACAGCCTCAATTGCGTCCACATTAGCACCATCAAAGAAAATTGCCGGAAGATCAATACATTGTGCATGAACCCTCTTTGATAGATCCACATACTCCGTACCAGCTTGAGACCGATCTTTAATCCAAATAGCAATGTTCCCAATAATCTTAGTCAGACATAAAGCAGACTCCTCAAAAATCCTGCGATTTATTTTTTACTTCTTGCAGACCAGATTTCCCAAAATACATAAAAGGGAAGTTGTTTATAGGAACATTTTGCAGCAGTCCATGTATTAATAGTTTGAATGAAATCAGTAGGCCACCATGAGGGATCACCGCAGAGTCTTGCAAAATGCTTCTGGATGAGAAGAGAAAAAGAGCAAGTAAAGAAAAGGTGGTGAGTAGACTCATCTTGTAAAAGGCAGAAAGGGCATCTTCCAGGCCGACAAAAACCCCGTTTACAGATATTTTCGCAAGTGAAAATTCTGTGTTTCCACAGCAGCTATCCAAATAGAACAACCTTCGTAGGAATTTTGAGCTTCCAAACCTGGTAGAAAGGGAACCATGAAACTTCCAGAGAAATCATAGCCACCCCGTGCTCATAAATGTCCTTGACCAATAACACAGCACCTTTTGGCTTCCCATTCCAAACATTCCAAACTAGGGAATCACCCTGACCATTGAAGATTAAACCCATCGCTTGAAGCCGTCTTTTGAGACTGTCCCAGTAGTCAGCGTCTACCATTAACCCATTTGCATACTGAATGATTGGCATGTATTATTTATGTAAATCCGATTGTACAAACAATGTGGTAATACATATAATCGAATCTAGTTTGTGTGTCAACGTCGCTGGTGCTATGTTCTGGTTCATTAACTCTTATCTCGTGTCCGTGGTATTTCCTGGCAGCTCCGACATTAACCATTGTACATGCATTTATTTCCACTTACCATTTATACAGTTTTCGCCGATCGTTCGTCGTATTATGTGCTTCACGTTGAGTTTCGATCCGATCTACCAGTAATGTCAACTGTCCACCTAGCAGCACTGTTGAGCTCTTCGAGATTCGAGTCACATTGGAACGCGAAAAGGAGAGAAGGGTTTTGCTGGCTCAGTTTCCTGCTTCCTCCAGACTTACATCGACCCTCTAAACTACAGTGGCTTTGCTACTCCCTAGTTTGCATTCTCCAGCTATACCCATTCGGTCTTCTATCACAGGTTAGCCTCTGTCAATTGTTCTTCCCATTCCAGTTTGTTCGAAGCCTTTGTGAGCGTCATGGGTCCGATTTTGACACACAGGTGTAATTTGTTTGGGGTTTCATGCCAATCACCCGACAGTTTTCTAGCTAAAGTCGAGACTCACCTTCTGTTTAACTTACCCAACTCTTGTTCCTATCCAATGATCTCATGAACGCTGCAGAGTTTTGTGCTGGCCGCGACTTCCACAGGTAACAAATTGTTTGATTTCTGTTACGTTTTTTTGGATTTCAACTATGGTTGGACGTCCTTCTTCTATTGACTATGGTTTGGTCCTCCTTATGCAGGCATCCCCTAAGTTTCCAGCAGGGTTGAAGGGAGAGAATATGGTTTACTTGTCCGAGGGATAAAATTTCGACTTGCCATCATATGGCATTCCAGGTTTTTAAGCTTCTGCACTTAGAATTAGTCTATTGTTTTCGCATTTTGCTCGGATGTCGAAGGCTTAATTCCTGAATCTAGTGTTTTCCGACGGTTTTACCCCTGAAAACTGTTTTTAGAGTAGGTTTTCTGAGTTTTTGGCTCCGACTGTGCGAAAAGGATTGTTGTGATATTGTGTTATTATTTGAAACGAATTCCTCTTGTGAATTTGAGTTCAAGTGGGCAAATTGTTGTGATCATTTTTATTTCGATAAGAATTTCTCGATTCCCTACCGTTATTACTATTTCAAGTGCCGTTATTACTAGATTTCAATTATGGAAAGTCTGTGAAGAGTTTCTTGTTGCGTTTGGGCTTAAAAACTATGTATTAATCATTGCATGAGGGTTTTACACAATCTTAGAACTGTGGGTTGAATATTGGTTCCATGTTATAATATAGCATATAGCATGTCTCATTTCAGCTGTTATATATATATATATATATATATATATATATATTTGTGGGCTTTTCATTTGTTATACGTTGGATTTATGGACTCATTTGTTATATGTTGGATTTATTGACTTTTGGTCGGGGTGACTGATGAGAGATATGGATATAATGTGAAATTCTTATCCTTCATTGTAATGTAGAGTTTTTTTACTGTGTTTTTCCTTTATTGCATCTTAAGGATGTATTTGTTGGAGAATCGAATTCCAACCACTTCCTAGGTGAAGAAACCGTACATCCAAGTCTCCTAGTTCAGTGCCACTTAGTCTAGTTTTAGTTCAGTGTCATTGAAGTCATTTAGTGTTGATGAAATCTTAGTTAACTCATTTGTAATATTGAGAAGAGCAATTCGCTGCTCCACTTCTTTTCAGTTTTCAATTTTTGTCGTGATATCACAACTAGTTTGCATAAGACTCCTCGAGAGAGCAGCAACACAACGAATTTGGAGCAGCAGAGAGGAGGCTAGCTTGCATAACACTCTTTGAGAGAGCAATAGAAGTTTGACGAAGTTTCCAGAAGCTTTATGCGAGAGCAACAGAGATCGAAGATCAAAGCTACCTTGTATAAGACTTCAAAGCAACAACGTGAGCGCGAGTGAAGTATTGAGATATTGTTGAGGTGCAGAGATCTAGAAGAACAAAGAGCCAACAGAGAAACATATATATAAATGAGTGAAGTTTTTTTTAATTTGAAAAAAATCTATCAGCCCAGGTTTGAGCGAGATACCGGAGTCGATCAACGCAGTTTTGAGCCAGATACTTGAGCCTACCAGTGTGGGTTTGAACCAGATACCTGCCTCGATCTCGTAAAACCTTAAATTGATTTTCTCCCGGTGCGATCAGCATAGAAGTGCTGTTACGGAGCAGCACCAGTGTAAGCTCCTTAAAATTTTTGAAGAAGATTCAGGCAAAGAAGTAGAGAGAGAATCAGTTCTTGAGAAGAAGGTCAAGATTTAAAAAAAAAAAAAACGGCAATGTGTTATTAACGCACTCCAAAAGTTCACAGATCTGCTACCAGTGTGAGCTCATTGCAGAAGAGTGATCTATGGACACAGTCTCTCCTGGAGTAGTCTCTCATACTAGAGCTAACCAGTATTTGGGTGGATTGCTCAAATCAGTTCTAGGTATTGTGATATTTTTTGTGAAATTTTTGTAAAAGTGTCGCCTCTATAAAGAAATTTTTTTGAAGCAAGGTATTTGTTGAGCATTTTTAGACTCATCTATTTTTGAAATCCAAACAATATCATCATTTTTTATATTTCATTTAGTTGAAATGTCTACAATTTTTGTTACTTGTTGAGTCGAACAGAGCAACCACTCAACAATGGGAAAAGCCAAGAGGCTAAAGCGACAACAAGAGATGTTTGATATCTTATTAGATCTGAAAGTGAAGAGGAAAAAATATGCCTTTTCAATAAAATGCATAAAAGAATCAATGGATGATAGTATTCTTCACTTGATTTCAAATGCCAAGACAACAAAGGAGGCTTGGGATACCCTTGAGAGATGTTTTGGTTTGAGGGGAAGCATTGAAGTTGAAGTTGAATATGGATCCATAACAACATATCGACAACGAAATGGAATGTTTTTTGAATCCCACTCTACTCAGCTACAAGTGGATGATGTTTGTGAAGAAATTAGAGAAGCGGAAGAGAAGGAGCATGAAGATGCTCGTGAACCCCACTGTGCATAGTCACAAGTGGATGAAGACTTGGTGAATCCAGCAACACAATTTGATAAATCCAGCAATAGAGTTTGCTGATGACAACTTAGTGATAGCAACAACAAAGCTTGCTGATGATGATTTGACGACTCCAACAGCGGACCTTTCTCATGAAGATTTGGTGAATCCAACAACACATTTTGTTGATGACAACTTGGTGATTCCAACTACAAAGCTTGTTGAAGATGATTTGGTGATTCCAGCAACAGAGCTTGTCGATAATGATATGCTAAATCCAACAACACATCTTGCTAATGAAAATTTGATGTTTCCAACAACACAACTTGTTGATGATAATATGGTGAATCCAACAATAGAGATTTTTTATGAGACTAAAACTACTATGGTAAATATAGTGTTTAATATTGCTATTGTAAAATATGATAAATAATTTTTGGCTAATGATGATTGGTTGTAGATGATGCAACAAAAAAATAATATAGACATGATGTTATTCAGTGATAAAATCCCACTTGAGTCAGTGGAAGACAACCTGTTTGCAGAAGCATGGGTTAGTGAAGAATATACAAAGACAAAAACAAAGATAAAGATATATACATAAAAAAAATAAAAATAAATAAATAGATGCAAAGAAATAATTCTGCAAAGCGAAAGTAGAAACAGAGATAGAGACAAAAGCAGAGAAGGAAGTGAAACAAGAGACAACTCTCATTGGAGAGTAGAAGGAACAAAACCAATGTGGTTTTGGAGATGTTTTTACACTTACCATTGATTTCCAATGTGCAGGTAAATAGATTGATTATGAAGAAGAATTAAATTTCCTTGAAACATGGCTTGCAACACCATGTTTAGTTGAGGTCTACACAGAAGCTGTAGATATGAATGTTGAAGACAACATGCATGATGAGCACATCAATGAAATTTTCAAGTATTGGAGTTTTGAAGAGATAAAAGAGTATTCTCATCTTATGTTGCAACAGATTGTTGATGAAAAGTGCACTATAGAAGAAAATATATGGCAACAATCCACATACAAGCCATTTATTGAAGAAGTCCATGACCTACTTAGATATCTTAGAACAATAGAATATCTACACCACAAAATGAAAAAACCAAGGTTTGAAGCATACAACAAGAAGAAAATGCTGAAACAATTTAGGGGCTAGAGGATTTGGAAGAAGAGAAAAATAAAACTAAATCTAGTTGAAGCCAATTTTTTAAATTGTAAGCCTCGCTGAGACATATACTAGTAGGTATCTTAATTAAATTTTTATGTGGTTGTAATTAAGGAGGAGTGTTGGAGAATCTAATTCCAACCACCTGCTAGGTGTAGAAACTGTACATCCAAGTGTCCTAGTTGAATTTCAGTTAGTCAAGTTTTAGTTTAGTCTCACTGAATTCATTTAATGTTGATGTAATCTTATTTAAATGATTCATAATATTTAAAAGAGAAATCCTTTGCTCCACTTCTTTTCATTTTTCAGTTTTTGTCAGTATTATAGGTTTTTTTTTGTTTGTACAACTATTAAGGTTCACTACTACTTTGAGGGGACTGGTTTTGAGCTACCAGTTGTGGTTGATGTTGGGCCGAGAATGAGGTACATTTTTACCCTAATTTTACCACGAATTGTTATGCACATTTATGAATCCTTCCCCATCATAACAGTAAAGGAAAGGAAGATTAATGTAAAATCAGGACAAATGAACTAATGGTAAAAGGGATCTTTAACAACAGGAAATTGACTTATTGTATCTTTATTCATAGAAAAAAAAGAAGTTGAATCGACGATAACCAGAAGATAGCTGATAGGTGGAGACTAATGAAATCATAATGACTCCCATGGGCCGACGCAAAACAGAAAGGCATATCCACATCCAAAGAACTGAAAATACAGCCACGAGTAGTGGGCTATCATTTGGAAAAGGCTGTTACCTCTGATTGAAATCACCTTTAAAAGGACGAAGACGAACGAGATAGACAGATATGAATAGGAATTTTCTTCTGTAATAAATTTATTGGGATAGGATTGTCTAGTTGTATTCATGTGTTAACCTTCAACTTAATAGAGAATTTTTGTGTTTTGAATAGTCATTCTCTGAGTTTTCCTTAGTGGTATACTTCGGGTGGTTTGGGACTAGCCCTGGGAGTTTCTGTGCTAATCCTTGTGGCATACGTTTAATTACAGAATTTACATTTCAGTCATCGAATGTGTTTCGTGAGAAATCATTTAATTGTTTGAGCTACAAACATAGAACACTACAGCTTTCTCTTTCATTAGAATAGATTATTGTTCCTACTTTCTAGCTTACATTCCATGTTTTTGTAGCTGTTAGATGCTTCCATCATTTCCCAATTCTCTTATATTCATTTGATTGAGATTTACCATGACTCCTTTTCAATTCTATATATAGCTAATAATTGGATCTTTCCATTATTACTGTAAAGCGTCTAGTTGTTAATTGATTTAGAAAGGTGTTAGCTTTTTATTTTACAAAGAGAATTCCATTGCAAAATCAGATAAGCAATTGTTGTTCAATTTATTGAAGTTGTTGTTCAATTTAGAAGGACTACTGTTCAATTATGCTTAAATTTGGACAACTGGGTCCAAACTCCATGTTGTGATGCTCAGATTAAGTGGCTAATATTTTTGTTGGATTCCTCTTTCGGAGAGGTGTAAAATCCATATAAAATATATCTTAATCCGATGAGCAGAACATTTATTTTGAATTTATTATTTATAATAAATTATATGTGCAAGTCGGCCTTAAGGTTTCACACCCCCAGCAGATGTGTCACACACCCCAATGATGGATATAAATACAGGCAAAGTTGGAGAGCATTTCACAACAAATCAACACACATCTTCTTCTCTCATCTGATTTAGTACGAGCTCATTGGAGGACAAATTCAGCCCACACGTGTGGAGAAGAAGGACGAAATCTGTACGGCTGAAGGGAAGGACGAATTTCTGCAGCTAGGGTTTTGCTGGAAGTTTGACCAGCGTTGACTTTGGTCAACGCATGGTCCGAAAAGGCTGAAACTTGTTGGAGAGTTCGATTTTGAGAGGCCGTACACATTGGCACAGAAATCGAGGTCAAAGGGTTGACCAAACTGTTGTTGCGTTGACTTTTAGCTTGCTGCCCTGCGTTGACTTTTCTGGACAGCGTTGACTTTTCTGGAGTTGACTTGGGTTGACTCGGTAGCTGATTGGAGGATTGTTGTGACACATTCTGGGTTGGTTGATCAAGGAGACTTTGCTGGTTGAAGCATCCTGTTGACCGCCGCAACGCACCATCACATTTTTTTGTTTCTGGTTTGTCTTCTATAAGATCCACTTATATGTTCTATCAGCATTTTACTTAACTATTTGTGTGATTGTTGTAAGAAAAGTAAAGTTGCTTCAAGCATAGAACATCTACAAAAATTTACATGGTATCAGAGGTGAGGTGAAGACAAGCCCTAACTTTAGCAATCACCATCGGAGGAAATGGGTTCCACAAGTTTTGAATTCAAGGAGAATGACAAGCTGACTGGAAGGGATGACTTCCATGCCTAGAAGATGATATTAGATCTCAAATTGGAAGACCATGATCTCTTGGATCATGTACTGGGTAAGATTCAAGAACCTCCATCCAATGCCACTGCTGCTGCTAAAAACAAGTATAAGAAGGGGGAGATCAAAGCAAAGCTGATGATCAGGGAATCCATACATAAGAGTCTGGTTGCCTATATATCTGAGCTAGGCACATCCAAGGAGATGTATGACAAATTAATCCTGATGTTCAAAGTAAACAATGTGAACCAAGTGCTATTCCTCAAGAATAAATTGAAGAATATGAAGAAAGGCCGGGATGAGTCTGTTCAAACTTACTTTCTGAAATTGACCGAAACAAGGAACAATCTGCTGGCTATTGGGGAGACAATAGCTGATCGTGAGATGGTTCTCACCGCACTTGGAGGACTCCCATATGAATGGCAAGTATTCACCACTACCATTCTCAATAATAATACCATTCCTAACTTTTACGAGCTTCTGTCTAGATGTATGCAAGAAGAAACAAGAATGAAGGAATTTGATAATGACAGAAATGCTGCTTATGGTGCTCATTCTTGAAAGAAGAACTCTGGTGATCCTAAGGACAAAGGAAGAACAAGGACTCAAGAAAATAAGGGTAAGTGTTTCACTTTCCATAGGCCTGGTCACTATGCTAGAGAATGTCCCTTCAAGAAGGATTCTCCCGATAGTGATGATAACAACAACAACCGGAGGAATGGGAATCGAAGAAACGACAGATCTAAAGGAAAGAGGAAGGCTCCCTCTGGTGGAAACAATCAACCTTCGAAAAGGTCTAGAAACTCCAGGTATGAGGAGTCTAATGTTGTTGATAAAAGAAATGAGTATATTCTTGTATCTTCTCTCTCTGCTACATCTCCGCCCGACACTATGGATGTCTAGCTGATAGATAGTGGTGCCTCAAGACACATCACTGGTTTCAAGGAAGCACTCTCTGACATGGTTGAGAGGGATACCAATCTAGAAATTATCCTTGGAGATAATGCCACGTATCCCGTGAAAGGGACAGGGACTATGACCCTCCACTTGTCTCAAGGACAAGTCCTACGTTTGCAAGATGTACTCTATGTACCAAAATTGAAGAAGAACCTTGTGTCTGTATCAGCCATGGAAGACAAAGGGTTCAATGTAACATTATCTGATGGAAAGGTGCTCATGTGGAATAAGAGCTTCAAGGAAGCTATCTCGATTGGTTTTAGAGTTGGTACACTCTACCAGGTTGGAGGAAGTCCGCTGGGAGCAATGACTTGTGATACTATCCGACAAACCGAACTATGGCACCGAAGGTTTGGACACCTTCATTACAAGGCCCTTCCCGAAGCAAGGAAGGTGGTGACAGGGATGCCTGACTTTGGAAATAATCATGAAGGTGTATGTAAGGGTTGTGCCGAAGGAAAACATACAAGGGGACCTTTCCCCTCAAGTGTCACAAAGACATCTGATATTTTGCCACTGGTCCATTCTGATCTATCTGGTATGTTGCCCGTGACATCCCTAGGAGGATGTTCCTACTACATGACATTCACTGATGACTTCTCTCGCAAAACCTGGATATACTTCTTGAAGAAGAAGGATGAGGCTTTCATGTGGTTCCGTACCTTCAAAGCCTTCGTGGAAAATATGACCGGAAAGAAGATCAAGATTTTGAGGACCGACAATGGGACTGAATATGAGTCAAATGAGTTCAAAGACTTTTGCAGAGAAGCTGGCATTAAGAGGGAGACTACCACTGCATATACTCCTGAGCAGAATGGTGTTGTTGAACGCAAGAATAGGACTATTGTGGAAGTTGCTCGTGCCATGCTATGTGACCAGGGTCTACCGAAGTTTCTGTGGGGAGAAGCTGCAAATACTGCTGTGTACATTCAAAACCGATGCCCTCATTCCGCTCTGGACTCCAAAAATCCCGAAGAGGTTTTCTCTGGTAAGAAACCTGATGTCTCACATTTTAGAATTTTTGGATGTCCTGTCTATTTTCATGTGCCGAAAGAAAAGAGAAGTAAGCTGGATGCTACTGGGAAGAAAGGAATGTTTGTGGGCTACGGTGAGACTTCTAAGGCATATAGAGTCTATGTACCTGGTCAAAGGGAAGTAGAGATAAGCCATGATGTCACTTTTGACGAAGATGCTTCCCTGAAGAAAGTAGTAGATCTTCCAAGATTTGAAGAAAATCATGAAGAAAGGCCTGGAAAACAAGAAGAACCGCAGGACGAGACAATGCTTGATATTGAAGGACCAATGGACCCTATTGATCCATCTCCTTCACTGGGAAAGAGACCATCATGGCTCAGGGACACCCTCGAAGATGCTGAGGGTCATGCTGCCCCAAGGGGGACATTTCGAGAAAGCAAGAAGCCATGTAGATACCAAGGGTATCTAGCTGCCATGAGTACTATTGTACAATCTGAACCTGGATCTTTTGAGGAAGCCGTAAAGCATCAAGTCTGGAAGGATGCTATGCACGAAAAATATGAGTCCATAATGAAGAATGATGTCTGGGATGTGGTTCCAAGACCGAAGGACAAATCAGTTGTCACCGCAAAATGGCTCTACAAGATCAAGCATGGATCTGATGGAAGTGCTGAAAAGTTCAAGGCAAGATTTGTTGCCCGTGGCTTCTCTCAAAAGGAAGGAATAGACTATGATGACATATTTGCACTTGTGGCACGATATACCACCATTCGATCAATCATAGCCCTTGCTGCTACGCAAGGATGGAGTCTTCATCAGATGGATGTCAAGACCGCCTTTCTGCATGGTACAATAAAAGAAGAGGTGTATGTAGAACAACCTCTGGGATTTGAAGTTCAGGATCGAGACACTCATGTCTGCAGGTTGAAGAAAGCCCTCTATGGGTTAAAGCAAGCACCCCGAGCTTGGTACGAGAGGATGGATAGTTACTTGATGAAGCTGGGCTTCACTCGAAGTAATGCTGATCCGAACCTTTACTTCAAGGTTGTACAGGGGAAGCCTCTCATTCTAGTACTGTATGTGGATGACCTCTTCCTGACAGGTGCTGACCCTCTCATTCATCAATGTAAGAGGGAGCTCGCTGCCGAGTTCGAGATGAAGGACCTAGCACTGATGCACTACTTCCTAGGCCTGGAGGTCTGGCAGAGACCTGGAGAGATTTTCCTTTCTTAAGGAAAATACATTGTGAAACTTCTAGAGAGATTTGGTATGGTGGACTGCAAGTCCGTGTCAACACCGATGGAACTCAACTTCAAGAAGTTGAGTGGCAGCGCTGCCGGGCCTATCTTGGCCAATCCTACTGAGTATCGTCAACTCATAGGAGCTTTGATGTTCTTAGTGAACACCCGACCGGATATATGTTTTGCAGTGAACACTTTGAGTCAACAGATGGTTGAGCCTCATCATTTTCACTGGGTTGGTGCCAAAAATCTTCTGAGATATCTTCGGGGCACGATAAACCATGGGCTGAGATACACTGCCGGGAGTGTGACACTCCGTGGATATACTGATGCCGATTGGGCTGGCAGTGTGGTGGATCGTAAGAGCACATCGGGATGCTGCTTCAATCTTAGTTCTGCTTCGATCTCATGGATGAGCAGGAAGCAGAAGTCGGTGGCTTTGAGCACCGCGGAGGCCGAATACATTGCTGCAAGTATGGCCTGTTGTGAAGCAGTTTGGTTGCGTAAGCTCTTTAGTGAGCTGTTTGGACATGTGCTAGATACCACTATGATACTCTGTGATAACCAGAGTGGGATTCGTATGACTGAGAATCCTGTGTTCCACGGCCGATCCAAGCATATTGATATCAGGTACCACTTTATCCGGGATATGGTACAGCGAGGCGCCGTAAGGCTCGATCATATAGGAACTGATGAGCAGGTCGCGGATATTCTCACTAAGCCCCTGGGGAAGCTCAAGTTCCTAACCTTCCGTGAGAATCTTGGTATCGTGGAACGACCCTATGATGTGGGTCCTATTGGACGATGAGCTCTGGGAGCTCTGGGGGGCTTTGGGGATAGCTTCTCGGAGCTATAAGCAATCATAATGCTTCTGCCCCACCCTTGTGATTATTGAGCTGGTTTGCCTCTCATTTATCTGTGCCCCGTATGCATCCTACCCATTGAGTTCAGGGCTCATGGGAAGTACCTCTCATTTGGCCAATGAGGTGGGAAAAGCTAGAGACTAGTAGCAAATACTGATGGACGCATCAGAGATTGCCGTACTCTCTATCTAAGATGGCACGGTCCAACCACTTGATCTGGGATCAAGTTTAGTGAGGTCTGGGACCTCTGCCTGACTTCGGGTCAGATGAACCAACTTCGGGTTGGTTGGAGACTCTTTATGAGTCTGATAGAGGTTTCGAACCTCTGGACTGATTATGTCAGTCGGGGGATGATGTCTTTGTGACTGACCCACTTCTGTTCTGAAATAAAGAGGCCAGCAAAGCAAGTTACGGCGGGATGACGCACGATGTTTGATTGCACCGATGGATGGAGTTCTCCCTAGTTGAGAGGGAGTGTTAAATTTGGACAACTAGGTCCAAACTCCATGTTATGATGCTCAGATTAAGAGGCTAATATTTTTGTTGGATTCCTCTTTCGGAGAGGCGTAAAATCCATATATAATATGTCTTAATCCGATGAGCAGAACATTTATTTTGAATTTATTATTCATAATAAATTATATGTGCAGGTCGGCCTTAAGGTTTCACACCCCCAGCGGATGTGTCACACACCCCAATGATGGATATAAATACAGGCAAAGTTGGAGAGCATTTCACAACAACTCAACACACATCTTCTTCTCTCATCTGATTTAGTACGAGCTCCTTGGAGGATAAGTTCAGCCCACACGTGTGGAGAAGAAGGACGAAATCTGTACGGCTGAAGGGAAGGACGAATTTCTGCAGCTAGGGTTTTGCTGGAAGTTTGACCAGCGTTGACTTTGGTCAACGCATGGTCCAAAAGGGCTGAAACTTGTTGGAGAGTTCGATTTTGAGAGGCCGTACACATTGGCACAGAAATCGAGGTCAAAGGGTTGACCAAACTGTTGCTGCGTTGACTTTTAGCTTGCTGCCCTGCGTTGACTTTTCTGGACAGCGTTGACTTTTCTGGAGTTGACTTTGGTTGACTCGGTAGCTGATTGGAGGATTGTTGTGACACATTCTGGGTTGGCTGATCAAGGAGACTTTGTTGGTTGAAGCATCCTGTTGACCGCCGTAATGCACCATCACATTTTTCTGTTTCTGGTTTGTCTTCTATAAGATCCACTTATATGTTCTATCAGCATTTTACTTAACTATTTGTGTGATTTCTGTAAGAAAAGTAAAGTTTCTTCAAGCATAGAACATC